>JAFEMH010000199.1:0-207500 GCA_022495995.1 Adenophora triphylla var. japonica
GATCGCATATCCTCAAAGACCGACCATCATCCTTGCCCACTCAACGGCAAAACAAGCACAAGAAGGAGCCAACACCTCCGAGTACAAATCCCAAGGCACGAAGCGCCTCCAAAATGCCAAACGGTGAAGCAATCACCGGCCGTCATCATTGCCCACTTCAACGGCAACGCAAGCACCGGCAGTCATCGTAAGTCCAACCTTTTACTCAACATGCAAAAACACAAAGGCATTCTCCGCCTCTCGCAATCAAAGCATAAGGCAGCCATGCCTCCACAACTGCCGCCAGAAGACGATTCAAAGTCCTCCCGCGTGGCACCAACTGCGGCTAGAAGACGATTCAAAGTCCTCGCGCATAACATCAACTGCGGCTAGAAGACGATTCAAAGTCTCGCGCATAACATCAATCGCGGCTAGAAGATGATTCAAAGTCCTCCATATGGCACCAACCGCCGCTTTAAGACGATTCAAAGTCTCGCGCATTACATCAACCGCGGCTAGAAGACGATTCAAAGTCTCGCGCATAACATAAACCGCCGCTTTAAGACGATTCAAAGTCCTCCAAAGATGGCACCAACCGCCGCGTAAGACGATTCAAAGTCCTCCAGGTGGCACCAACCGCCGCCGTAAGACAATTCAAAGTCCTCCGGCCGTGGCACCAACCGCCGCCGTAAGACGATTCAAAGTCCTCCAAACGTGGCACCAACCACCGCCGTAAGACGATTCAAAGTCCTCTGGGCCGTGGCACCAACCGCAATCAGAAGACGATTCAGGTCCTCACTCTATCTCCGGCCCGGAAGGCCTTAAACCACCCGATTAGGAAAATCGTAAAATTTCCATCCAGGACACCACCACGTCCTCCACATCGACCTATGCGGTCACCCAGGACACCACCACGTCCTTACCACTGACCTCGGCGGTCACACGACACTTCAGTGGCACCACCACGCCCGCATTCACAAAACACTCACCCCACACCCGAACTACGACTGTGCTTGATTCCCGCCAGGATACGTAGGAATCCTATCATAGGGTCCAAATTGGATCGACATCCAATGGTTCTCACCAGATCGTATTGGTATCGACTCGTCATGCTCAAAGCATACGAGACGTCGAGTCTAGTACAAATCATGGCATACATGACGGATCCAAATGTCGGAGCATATGGAACTTCATCCATTCTCTTTGCTCATCGCCGTCATGGGACACCGAGTCTCGCTAAGAGTAATACCATGACCCATTGACAAGTTGCCTTTCTTAGAATCATCTAAGAACCTTATCAATATGAGTATTTTGACTCAAACCAACTTATCCTTTTAGATCTATCTCTATAGATCTTGATACCAAGGATGTAAGCGGCTTCACCCATATCATTTATTGAGAAACCTTTCCTTGACCAAGACTTGACAGTCTTAAGTGTCGGAACTTTGTTTTCAATGAGTAATATATCATTGTCATATAACAATAGAAATAATACTATGCTCCCACTGAATTTCATGTATACACAAAGTTCATCTTCGTACTTGATGAAGTCAAACTCTTTGACCGATTCATCAAAATGAAGATTCCAACCCCTCGAAGCTTGCTTCAACCCATCTTATGGATCTTTGCAACATGCATACTTTATTAGAATTTCTTGGATCGACAAACCCTTCAGGCTGTATCATGTATACATCCTTAAGTAGGTTTCCGTTAAGAAACGCTGTTTTGACATCCATTTGCCATATCTCATATTCACAATATGCGATAATGGCAATTGAAACTCTAATAGACTTCAGCATTTGTAAGTACCCCAATCTGGATCACCCCCTTTCAAACACACGGGAAACACCGCAGACTCATCAACGCAGTCTCGGAGACCTCTGGCACTCAAAACCCTCTCAAAACCCTCTCAAAACCCTCTCAAACCCCCAACCAAACCAAGGGAGGAGCCTTCCTGGGATAAAAAGGGACAAAAGGACCTTTTGGGAATTTTCAGGAAATTGGGAAAGCAATATTGATCCGTACGGACCTCTTTGTTTCCATAATTACTGAATCCCTTAAAGTCCACAATATTCCTCAAATCCCTAAGAAATGATTACCCAAATGCATGGTTGGTCCGTACGACCTCTTTGCATGCCGAGTTGGTCCGTACGGACCTTCTTGCATGGGGGACATCATCATTCCGTAATATTCACCATCATTGCGCATTCCCTCAAATCGAGGAAATCCAAAATTCTGGATAACCAAGGAGGTCCGTACGGACCTCTTTGCTCCGAAATTTTTACTATAAATAGAGGGCTCCCCCTCCTCATTTTCACACACCTCCCTCTTCTCTCTTCCTCCCTTAGCCTTCTGGCTTCCCCTCTAAGTCCTCTCGAGGCACTCCAGGCCCCTTTCGGATCCTTCCGAGGCCTTCCGAGCTCCCTTGTGGTGCTCCGAAGCCTCCCCGAGCGCTCCCGAGACGCTCCCGCGCTGCCCCGAGGCACTCTCGAGGTACTCTGAGGCCCTCGTGGTACTCCGAGGCCTCGTCGGTCTTTCCACGGTGTCCCGGCTCTTTCCGAGTCAAACCGACGATCCCAAATCACGCCGAAACTCGCCCGAGTGACTCCTGCCACCACAACGCACGCCGAACCTCTCGCCCGAGTGATCCCGACGATCCCCACGCACGCCGAACCTCTGCCCGAACGCAGCCTACAACCTCAACTCACGCCGAAACTCGCTCCCGTTGCATAACCGGTCCCTCCCGAAGCAATCCCGATCCATACCGAACGCTTACTCCGACCTCAAACACTATTCCCCAGCGGAAAACAGACACGAACCAACATTGGTAAGGCTTCCTTCCTATACTATTTCAATACATTTCCATACATAGCATACAATGTAGACATCCGATACAGCATGCATTTTTAAAAGCACACACACACACACATAACATTTAAAGGATATTAGGGGTATCCGAAAGACTCGTTTTACGAGGCTACTCGGGTGAGCTCTAATATTCTAATATTCTCTTCCCGGGGAGTCATCTGACCTCCGAACTCAAAATCTCATCACATAAAAACAGTTTAAAATTATCTTTAAACTGATGCCCTTTTTCAATGTTTTGGGCTTAATAAAAACGGCGTGGCGACTCTACAAAACAAAAACGGCGAGACACATTCGCTCCGACGCGAAAGATGCCAGATGCCGGGGCGCGAGCCTCTCGGATCCGGGCTATTTCAGCATTGTAATGGGCAAAAAGGTTTCAACATTTTCAATACTATGAATTTTCCTAAATCCCTTTGCTACAATCCTTAGTCATGAAAGTATACACCTTCCATCCATGTTGGTTTTCTTCTTGAAAATCCATTTGCACCCTATGGTTTTTACACCTTCAGGTGGACCAATCAAGTTCAAAACTTGATCATCAAACATGGATAACAATTCGGATTCCATGGTTCATAACCATTTATCCGAATTAGGAGTGGACATCGTCTCTAGATAGGAAGTAGGTTCGTCATTCTCAATGACTCCCACTTGATTACTTTCCGATATGAGAAATCAATATCTCTCAGGTTCGGATCGTATCCTATCAGATCTGTGAAGAACTTGTGTATTTTGAACCGGTTCCACAACTCCTTGTGAACTTGGTTTCATCTCTACTCTTGGTTCCATGTCATTTTCAGGTTCTTGAACTCCTTCAAGATCAATCTTACTCCCACTAGATACTTTATTGAGAAACTATTTCTCAAGAAACGAATCATATAGAGCAACAAACATTTTGTTCTCTTTGCGGTTGTAAAATTAATATCCGAAATTAACCTTGTCAAATTTGGTGCTAACTTATAAGAGACAAGTCTCTTTATATAAGATTCACAACCCCAAATCTTCATGAAAGACATTCTTCCATGCCACATCTCATGTGAGGACTTAGGAACTGATTTAGTTTGGACACAATTCAGTTTAAACGCATCAATTTCTAATGCATATCCTCAAAAGGTAATAGGAAGGTCAACTTTGACTCATCATCGAACGAACCATGTCTAACAAGGTTCAATTCCTCCTTTCAGACACACCATTCAAAATGGTGTTTCGCATGGAGTCAACTCTGAAACAATTTCACAGTTTTAAGATGATTGTCAAACTCTTGGCTCAAATATTTACCACTTCGATCTAATCGAAGTACTTAATAGTTTTGCCAAGATTGTTTTGTACTTCATTTTGAAATATTCCAAATATCTCAATCAATTCACTTTTGGACTTCATCGGATAGACATAGTCATATCTAGATAAGTCATCAGTGAATATAAATGAAATACCGAAATCTTCCCCTAGCAATACTGCTTAATAGTCCATATACATCTCATGTACAAGGGCCAATAAGTCACTAGCCCTCCCACTACTCTTAGTGTAGGGTGGTTTGGTCATTTTACCAAATAAATGAGATTCACATACCTCAAACGATTCACAATCATATGAGTCTAAATGTCCATGTTAATGGAATTTAGATTATACGTTTCTCATTTATATGACCAAGCCGACAATGCCATATGAACGTGTTGTTCATATCATTCGGTTTAGATTTCACACTTATATTATAGATATCTTCAATGTTATTTTGTATCTTAACATCAAGGATATGAAGACCATTCAATGACATATGCATTACAATAATGCATATCATTAAATAAATATAAGGCTTCTTATTTTCAATAAGAGAATTATATCCTTCATCATCCTCATAAGAAACAAAATAATACTCATACTCAAATCCGAAACGTAGTCACACTTGTTCAAAACAAGTACTAGTCCACAAGGTAAAGTGACTTCATAAGTCCCTATGTCTAACGCAGCAACTCTTGCTTCATTACCACGCATAGGTTTAATTCACCTTCTTTGAGTAGCTTTCTATTCTTTATTTCTTGCACATTTAAACAAATGTGGGATCTATATCCGGTATCATATACCCAAGAACAAGAAGTCGAAAGGAAAATATCTATCATATAGATATTTGAAGTAGTAGCAATCAAATTGCCCTTCTTCACCTTTTAGGCCTTCCTTATTAGCCTTGCAACTTTGCTTCCAATGACAATCTCATTGCAATGATAGCAAAATGCATCCTTTTGAGACACTTTGGGTTTAGCCTCTTAGGCTTTTGTAACTTTTGTCCCAGGTTTAGCAACCTTTGCTTTACCTTCTTTGCCTTTCCTTTTGAACCCCTTTCTTGTGTTAACCATTAACACACTTGCGGATTGCTCCTTTTGCATCTCATGCATTAAAAGCCTTCACCACAACATATATCTTTTGCCTAGATTGCACTTGGAACATTTCCTTTGTGCGATGTGCTAGAACAAAAACAGCTCCCATGTGTTCAAGGTCCTTCTCAAGAGCCTTACACATAATGACAAACATAAGGCAAACAACATCATAGGAATCATCTCTATATTTCTTATGTTGCTCCTTATCTGCCCTTTGCAACATTTGTAGTGGGTTCAGCAGGAATGGATTCGTCAAGAACGTACAATTTTGCTTAAGAACACTTCTTGAGCATCTGATCAAATCAGAATAACTTGTACCGTTCTTTTCGAATTTGTCCTTCATAAGGACGAATCGCAATAATAAGGATTAATTATAGTTTAATGCTATTTTTACAACAAAATATGCAACACATATGAACACATATAAGTACCGATTTCATTTAAGAGATTAAATAACGTATTTCATAAATACTCCCACTAAATTATATAACCTTCTTATGCAAATATGCATAATATAATTTAATAGGCTAAGACCCAACTTTAATTTCATTTCAAGTCGGCTATGGCACGACTGCTCAAAATTAAACTAAAAAGGTAGATAACATTTATCAATCATTTCAACATATGACTCTTAGATCCTTTATGAGATTATAGACATCATATGTCACATGTTTCAATCTCATCTTATGCCTTAGGCCCAAAACTGTTTTGATAGCCTAATTGAGTTTAACCATTTTAAACGTATAGCAATCACCGTTTGCTCATCTTGATCATACAAAGATAGAATTA
Organism: Adenophora triphylla var. japonica; assembly: GCA_022495995.1. Classification (NCBI taxonomy): domain Eukaryota; kingdom Viridiplantae; phylum Streptophyta; class Magnoliopsida; order Asterales; family Campanulaceae; genus Adenophora; species Adenophora triphylla. The sequence continues at coordinate 6,006 of JAFEMH010000199.1, forward strand.
ATGTACCTCGCTATGGCGTAGCCTACATAAAACTATCCGTGTACTCACAAGTGTTTAAACATGGGTGGCATAAACAAACTCAAATTTCAATGAAGGTTCAATTTTCATGTTTATCAATTAACATGGCAAGGTTGATTCATGAAAATTATATGAGCATAATTATGAACATGGAATGATGCATCACAAATCACATTTGATGTTTACATCATAATTTCTAATCAATTAGGGTTTAATGACTCATGTAAAATCTCATTTAATATGAACATAATCCCTATAACAAACATTTTGTTCAAGATCTAGAAATTCATCAATTACTAGTACATGGCATTGTAATCCAAGGTTATCCCACACTTCCATCGAAGTGCCTGTGGGGAAGTTTTGGCTTCCAGCCTTTATACTAAGTAATATTCAAGACTCATATTCTAGATTAATCACATTAATCAAATAATTCAATTCATGATCATGGTATATCAAAATACACAATTACTTCCATAAGCAATTCTCATATAAAATCATGTTCTAAATCATATTCATCATGAAAATTAACATAATCACATTATATAATTATCATGATTATCTAATATAAACATCATGAACGGGGCTCTGATACCACTGTTGGGTTTCGAGGTCCATGTGCAGCGGAATAATGCAAATTAACTCGAAAACCTGGAGCCCTAGGATCCGTTCTAGATGATTAATTAAGAAGAATGATTTAGAATTACTAACCTTGTGTGCTTTTGTCGTTGATAAACGCGTTCCAACTCCAGATTGAAGAACTAGCAAATCTTCAATCAACGATTCTTGAATCACTAACGTTAGATCTTGATTGGCGAAGATCCTCTATGTGTATCCACTCATTGAACGAACCCTAGAACAATTCTAGGTGGATTGCTAGATCCTTGATTGAAACTCTTTTCAATAGATGAAGAATTATGGAATTGAATGGTGTTTTGATTCTCAATTCACAATTGGAATCACTCTCTTTTGTGTTTCTCTAAACCCAAAACGTGAGTATAACTGCTAGGGCAACTAGGGGTTTGTATTTATACGTTATAAAACTTTTCCCCTCGCGAAAACCCTAATTTTATGTCAATTACGTATCAGTCCAGCGCCGACGGGACGAGTCATCCCCCAGGGGACGAGTCGTCCCCCTGCACCAAGCTTCTGATACAGGAGTCCCCCTTAAGGGGAATAGTTGGTTCTGGTCTGGGGAAGAGTCGTCCCCTGAGAACAAAAACTCCATATTCTTCATTTTTGACAATTCGTTCGATGCGTGTGACCCCATAGGACTATATTAAGTTGGCAATGAGTTCGATCACATCGATCCTCATAAGACATGAGCGGACTCTAGCAAGCCATCATGCCTACCCAAATAATATAATATCAAGTTCGATTTCCTACATAGAACATATCATAATCCCATTGTCACACGATGTTATATTGAACATGAGTCATGGTCCAAGTCAACTCATATTGTTCAATGCTTTCTCGTTACTAAGTAAATTGATCAATTGAATGATATTAATCACATTAATTCATTCGGGCATGGCCATGCACTACATCAATCTTACTTACGAGTGGCCTAGCAAACATCTATCTTTACGAGGGACAAATTTCCATCTTGACTTATCATTCTTCCCAACAAGAATCATATCATGCCAATAATAGCCCTTATTGTTATCCGGTTAAAGACAACGTTAAACTATATCAAACATAATATTCATCGAGTGGAAGACGATGATAATCTCAGGTCAAAGGATATCAATGATATAACTATATGAGATTTAATTATGACATTCGACCATGACATAAATCTCATAACGGGTCAAGTCCAGTACCTTGTTCTCTAACAAGTATCCATGAATCTAATGTGCATCTCCATGCATATAATCATCACATGATTATCCATTAGACTTCATACTAGTGCTTCATAAATACTAGGGACACGATTATTACAATAAACATGCAAACATATATAGTAATCAAAGAAACAATCTCTTATATAATTGAATAATGACATTACATATAAGTCTATCTCTATAGGCCTAGGGCACTAACACCTACAGCAAGGTCGTCCCAACCCAACAAAGGCTCCTGCTTCAACCCAAACTGCCGGGAAACAAGCGACGAAATATAGAAGGAGGACCAAGACAAACCTGGAACTCTGACCACATAGGACCCTTTCTGAAAGGCCCTCCTAGTCTCAATCCCCCAGTGCGGAACCCACCAACGGATCTGATGCGTACCAAGCCGTGCCATCCATCTCTCCCAGGCGGACTGATCCATATCCAACACAAGAGGTCACCGAGAAAATGACCATGGGCTAAACGACGTCGGAGCCTCGAGCATGGCCTGAAGTCTCTCTCGCAGCCACAAGGTGAGCAAAGCGAGACTTCCCCCTCTCATGAACCGATCCCCAGTCGCCAAACGGTCAATACCATGAAGAGTCTCCCCCAGCACCAACGAGAAAATATCCTCTCCAGCTCTGCAGTGCCCAACCACATCTAGCAAAGAGCCATCGCAAACCCCAAGGGAGCTGACCTTGAAAAGCGTCGCTATCACGCACAAGGCAAATGCATCCCAAGAGACATCACTCTCATCATCAATCATAAATTGCTCCAGCAACGCAGAAATGTCAATATGACCCGAATCAAGGATCATGCCCTGCACTTCTCCCAACGAAGTCCGAAGAAAGCATGCAAGCTTCACGCCTACGGCAGCACCGCCAATCAAAGGAAGCGAGATGGCCTCCACCTCCGGTCCTCCAATCAAAGCCCGAAAATCCTCAAAGGTGGGCACCATCTCATTGTAGGAGAAGCAATACACATGCCTCCTAACCTCCCAGAACTTTGCGACAGCCCGCAACAATTCCCAATCAGTAACCAACTCCTTAAGGGACCAAACCGAGCAAAGTCGAAACCTTACCTCGAAAGCCCGCCGCTGATGCCTCATACGGTATCGCATCCACATTTTCAGCCGCTCAAGGAAGTATGCTTGCCGCTCCTTCAAAAGCCTCGGCAAAATTCAAGGAACATACGAAGAATCCATGGCAAAAATGGAGGTTCCTAGAAAAAATGGGGAAGAAAGCTCGAAAATGGCTGCAAATGGGAAGTGGGGAAAGTCCAGACATCCAGAAAGCATTTATCCATTCCCAAAAGCAAAGGAGATCCGTACGGACCTCTTTGCATCCCAAGTTGGTCCGTACGGACCTTGTAGCATCATGGTCCCACTTTCCCAAAGAAACAAGCACAACAACCACCGTTCTCCCAGACCTTGCTCCAAATCGCCCAAATTCTCGCCGTAGCCATTTTCGCAAGCATACACTACCCACAAACGCATTTCCAATCACGTGTCATGCACAAATAATAAACTAGCAACAATTCCTAGGACAATTCCCGGGAATCACAAAATACGACATTACATCTTAAAATAAAATACTTTGCGATGCAAATGCAAATGTTTTATTACAGGCACCCCGGCAAACTCGCCAGCCACACCCTCGTCATCAGAATACTGAACCCCCTCCTGGGGTGGGTACTCAAAATACTCTGAAGGGTCAAACCCGGCAAAAGGATTGAAGAAGGCAGGCTCCGACGAACTCTCTCCCGGTGCCTCCTGCGAAGACCAGAACTGGTGAAAGACCGGCTACCTCTGGACTCCTGAAGACGTCCCGGCATCCATGCTATGCCGCCCCCGAGAGGGTCCCTCCAACTGCTGTCCCGGCTCAGCCCTCGGCGGAGGAGCGTCCACAGAATGCCTCGAAGGCATCAGCTCGTACGCCGGCACACGCCGCGAAGACCTGCAAGACAGCTTCCCAGCCATCTTCTTCGCAAAAGACCGCATTGCCACATAACGGCGGGTCAGCGTGTCAAAGGCTCTCCCCAAGACATGCACAAACAAACAACCAAAGAAACGCTCAGCTTAAGAGATGCAGGCATACGAAAAAGAGAAAAATACAGAAAAGATGCCAAGACAGAAAAGAGTAAGCACACTCACCGGCATATCAGGGTCAACCCGGTAGGCAGCAGGAGCCTGCTCAGGGACGGGTACCGACACCCTCCGCCTCGATGAATCCCCATAAACATATGTAAAATCCGGCCCAGGCACCGGAACCTCTGGGGGACCTGGTGGGCTATCCTGTCTCTCCCTCGCCAACACCTGTGGCGTCCTCAGCTTCCTCCTCACCAAGGCCCCATACTCCTCTCCATACAAAACAAACTCATCGGCACTCACGCCGCCCAGATATCTCTCAAACTCTAACACGTCCATATCACGGGAATCCATCATCCCAAAAGGCGGGTCCTCTGAGCCGTGGGAGCATACCCGGCCATGCCGCCAAAGAGACCCTCTCTCCCAAATACATGACATCGCAGTCGCCTCGCAAAGATCTTCCTCTCGCGCCGTCACCACGGGACCACCCTCAAACTCGTCATCCCCATACCGAGCCTGTGGGTACAGAGCAAACTCCGCCGGCTATCTCTCCCTGTGCGCTCCTGCACATCCCCGTAAGCGATGGTGAGCTTCCCCCTACTCGTCCTCCTCCTCCTCGCCGGACGGGCCCAGCCCAACATAGCAGGATAGGCCGCTATGGCCTCAGCATCTCGATCCCACGAGAAGCACCGGAAGATCTCATAGAACCACACCTGCGACAAAAGCAGAAAAGGCTCAGTGCAAAAGAAAACGGAGAAATAACAAATTGCTAAATCAAAAAAAGCAATAAACTCATACCTCCAAAGCAAGATCAAAGCAGCCCAAAGAACTAGCCACGCCTCGGCTAAACCGGTCCAAAGAGAAATAAATCTCGGCCAGGCCCGCCTCGCCCCAAGCTATCTCGCCGACCCTCTCCAGCAGAGCAAAAGGAGCCGCAGTCGCGTGATTCGAGAACAGAGTCTCGGAGAGGGCAAACCACATGAAGGAGCGTGCTAGCTGCTCCGCCGTCACCAGACCGGTACCACGGCGATAGTCCCCAATGTTGACCGAAATCTGCATCTCTACATCACTGTACAGCATGCCCAGGCCCCTGCGAGGAAGAGGCGCAAAGCCCAACAGCTCAGCCAGCACCCCATCGGATATCCTGTCCCTCCACCGCACTGGCCCTCCTTTGAAGGAAAGCCCGATAACAAAGAAAATCGGTGGGAGTCACCGTCACCTCGCCCCAGCTCAAATGGAAGGTGTGGGTGGTATCCCACCAATACTCGGACAAGCCTAGGAAGATGCTCTTGTTCTTCCTCGTATCAGAAATCCCGGCCAAGTTCTCCACGAACGTGCCCAAGCCGGAACCATAAACCAGCCTCTTAGGGCTCGGCCTGACCTCCCTAGAGATGTCCGGCAACTGCTGCCACAACTCCACTACAGCCTCGAGCGACCCTCGAGACTTCATCTTTTTGGCTTTCCTGCATAAAAGCCCTCATCCCGCAGTAAACACAAAGAAAGGTACGTCGCCACGCACTTAATGCAAAATACCAAAAAAAAAACAAAGCATAAAAAAAAAGAAGTCCGTCACAAAACACGGCACACATTGCACACAATTTTCACATGTAACCCGTCACAAAACCCGGCATGCATTGCACATAATTTTTCCCATGCAGTCCGTCACAAAACACGGCACACACTGTACAAATTTTCTCAACAGAGGGATTAAGCCCTACACGACACATTTTCAAAAGACCCGTCACAAAACACGGCACATATTGCACATAAACTCCCCACAAAGCCCGTCACCAAAAACACGGCACACACTATACCCGTTTTCAGAAAAGTCCGTCCCTACACGGCACATACTTTCAGACAAAAACCCGTTACAAAACACGGCACATGTCACATTTTTCACAAAATTTGTCCCTACATGGCAATTTTTCTCACAATGTACACACAGAAATAGCATAAGGTACAAAACACCAAAGCATGCATTTCAAAGAGAGGCACTTTATTTTTACAAATAAGAGCTAATCTACACATTTTTGCACAAAAATCACATACCCACAACTTTTACATGCTCAATTTCAACAATTCATCACGAATTTCACAAAAAGCATGGCAAACAACAAAAGCCCCAAATATGCAAAAAACTAAAACCTAATTCTAGCATACAACAATTCAAGCAAGGAATCAAGACGAAATTGATTTCTTACCTCCCCGACGTTCCTAGCTCGCCTAGTGTGCATCTCCGGATTCGGATACAACACATCCGGGTTTCTCGACGAAGGCGCGAAGGAAGTGCAATTCCTTTGAAGTTCCGCCCTTTGCTCGATCGCCTCTTGGCTCCGTTGACGACGACCTCTCCTTGATCTTTCCGCCATCGACAAGCAATTCAAGCTAAATGTGGAGGATTTTCTAAGGAATTTTGAAGCAAAAATGGAGTTTTCTCTCCCTCTCTCTCGGTGGTTCACGAACTGGAAGAAGAAGAATGGGGAAACACCTCGGTTCTGCAACTGGTCAAAACCTGGGAACTGTAAAAATCAATATTGGTCCGTACGGACCTCTTTGCAGAGGGAGAAGATCCGTACGGACCTTCTTGCAACACGAGGCCAAATTACTTTTTTGCCCTTATAATCTTTACCCCTGGCTGTCCAAAGGCCTATTTCAGCAGATTCAATGCAGTTTGATCCTCAACCAACAAAACCAACACCGGCCGTCACCGTAAGCCCGGATTTCGCCCACTAAACGGCAACTCAAACACCGGCCGTCATCGTAAGCCCGGACCTCACCCACTAAACGGCAACTCAAACACCGGCCGTCATCGTAAGCCCGGACCTCGCTCACTAAACGGCAACTCAAACACCGGCCGTCATCGTAAGCCCGGATTCCGCCCACTAAATGGCAACTCAACCACCGGCCGTCATCGTAAGCCCGAATTCTGCCCAATAAACGGCAACGCAACCCCGGCCGTCATCGTAAGCCCGGATTCTGCCCACTAAACGGCAACTCAACCACCGGCCGTCATCGTAAGCCCGGATTTCGCCCACTAAACGGCAACTCAAACACCGGTCGTCATCATAAGCCCGAATTTCGCCCACTAAACGGCAACGCAACCATCGGTCGTCATCGTAAGCCCGGATTTCGCCCACTAAATGGCAACTCAAACATCGGCCGTCATCGTAAGCCCGGATTTCGCCCACTAAATGGCAACTCAAACACCGGCCGTCATCGTAAGCCCGGATTTCGCCCACTAAACGGCAACTCAAACACCGGCCGTCATCGTAAGCCCGGATTTCGCCCACTAAACGGCAACGCAACCACCGGCCGTCATCGTAAGCCCGGATTTTGCCCACTAAACGGCAACGCAACCACCGGCCGTCATCGTAAGCCCGGACCTCGCCCACTAAACGGTAAAACAAGCGCAAAAGGAGCCAGCACCTCCAAGCACAAATCTCAAGGCACAAAACGCCTCCAAAATGCCAAACGGTGAATCAACCACCGGCCATCAAAGTAAGCCCGAAGCCACCTTCTCAGCGGAAAAAGCCCCTATAAGGCCACATATCCCCAGCAGATGAACACTGGCAGTCATCGTAAGTCCAACCTTTTCCCCAGCGGACAAAACGTGAGGCATCCACACCTCTCACAATCGAAGCACACGGCAGCCACGCCTCCGCCAACCGCAGTCAGAAGACGAATCAAGTCCTCATACATGACACAACCGCAGTCAGAAGACGAACCGAGTCCTCATAAATGACACACCCGCAGTCAGAAGACGAATCAAGTCCTCATACATGACACACCTGCAGTCAGAAAACGAATCAAGTCCTCATACATGACACAACCAGAAGACGAATCAAGTCCTCATACATGACACAACTGCAGTCAGAAGACGAATCAAGTCCTCATACATGACACAACCGCAGTCAGAAGACGAATCAAGTCCTCATACCATGACACAACCGCAGCCAGAAGACGAATCAAGTCCTCATACATGACATATCTCCAGCCCGAAAGGCTTTAAACCACTCGGTCCAGAAGACCGTATAAACCTCCCCCATCACTATCTCCAGCCCGGAAGGCTTTAAACCACCCGATTCGGAAAATCGTAAAATTTCCATCTCAGGGCGCCACCACGTCCTCACAGTCGACCTCGGCGGTCACACGATACTTCAGGGCACCATCACGCCCGCATACACTCGTAATTTCACGACCTCTGAACTACGAACAGGCTTGATTCCCGTTAGGGATACGTAGGAATCCTATCACAGGGTCCAGCCATCGACCTATACGGTCACCCAGGATGCCTCCACGTCCTTACCATCGACCTATACGGTCACCCAGGACGCCTCCACGTCCTTACCATCGACCTATACGGTCACCCAGGATGCCTCCATGTCCTTACCATCGACCTATACGGTCACCCAGGACGCCTCCACGTCCTTACCATCGACCTATACGGTCACCCAGGATGCCTCCACGTCCTTACCATCGACCTATACGATCACTCAGGACGCCTCCACGTCCTTACCACCGACCTATGCGGTCACCCACAGGATACCATCGCATCCACACACATAATTCCAGTTAGAGGACATCCCACGTCCTCATACACAATAACACTCATCCTACACACGAACTACGATCAGGCTTGATTCCCGCTAGGGATACTTAGGAATCCTATCATAGGGTCCAGCCAACTGACCTAAACGGTCACACAACAGGACACAGCCATGTCCTCACAAACCGACCTACACGGTCACTTCCTCTCCCAGCACGGGATCCAGATCAGGACCCTTATCTTATCGACGACCCCACTTCCTCCGTAAGTGACGCCGTCAAGGGGCTTCTGTAAGTACCCCAATCTGGATCACCCTCTTCCGAACACACGGGAAACACCGCAGACTCACACAAACGCAGTCTCGAAGACCCGTGACACTCAAAAACCTCAAAACCCCCAACCAAACCAAGGGAGGGACCTTTCTGGGACAAAAAAGCACAAAAGGACCTCAGAGGAATTTTTCAGAAATTGGAAAAGCAAATGTGGTCCGTACGGACCTCTTTGTTGCCATGATTACTGAATCCTCTTAAAGTCCAAGATATTCCCTCAAATCCCGGAAGTAATAATTACTCAGCATCATGGGAGGTCCGTACGGACCTTTATGCATGCAAGGAGGTCCGTACGGACCTTCTTGCTACCAGACATCATCATGGCTGAATCTTCTTAAAGTCCACATATTCCCTCAAATCGAGGAAAACCAAAAACTTGGATTACCTGGAAGGTCCGTACGGACCTTCTTGCACAAATCTGGGTACTATAAATAGAGGGCTCCCCCTCCCTCATTTCACAGATCTCCCTCTTCTCTCCTCTCCCCCTAGCCTTCTGGCACCCCTTTAAGTCCTCTCGAGGCACTCCCGCCCCCTTTCGGATCCTTTCGAGGCCTTCCGAGCTCTCTTGTGGTGCTCCAAAGCCTCTCCGAGCCCTCCCGCGACGCTTCCGCGCTGCCCCGAGGCACTCTCGAGGTACTCTGAGGCCCCTCGTGATACTCCGAGGCCTTGCCTGGTCTTTTCCGAGGCGTCCCGGCTCTTTCCGAGTCAAACTGGCGATTCCGGCCCACGCCGAACCTCTGCCCGAATGATCCCTGCGATCCCAACGCACGCCGAACCTCCGCCCGAATGATCCCTGTGATCCCAACGCATGCCGAAACTCTACCCTAGTGATCCCTGCGATCCCAACGCACGCCGAAACTCTGTCCGCAGACAACCGGCTCATTCCGAAGCAATCCCGATCCGTTCCGGAACACTATTCCATCCTCAAACACTATTCCCCAGCGGAAGACAGACACGAACCAACATTGGTAAGGCTTCCTTCCATTAATATTTCAACACATTTCAATAAAGCAGTGTATAATGTAGACATCCGATACAGCATGCATTTTTAAAAGCACATACACACACACACATACACAACAGTTAAAGAATATAAGGGGTACCGAAAGACTCGTTTTTACGAGGCGACTCGGGTGAGCTCTAATATTCTAATATTCTCTTCCCGAGGAGTCATCTGACCTCCGAACTCAAACTCTCATCACACAAAAATAGTTTATTTTTAAACTGATTCCCTTTTTCAATGTTTTGAGCTTAATAAAAACGGTGTGGCGACTCTACAAGCAAAAACACAGCGAGACACCTCCAACCGCAAAACGGAATAAGCCAGATGTCGGGGCGCGATCGCGCTGCCTATCGGATCCGGGCGACTTCCTGAAAGCGACGCACAAAATGAGAGATGATCGGGGCCCTCTGCGCGCGAGTCGGATCCGAGTAATTTCAATTATGTCCACCCAATTAAATATAACATAAAAACTTGATTCTTTAATAGATCATTGTCTCAATCCCTTTATCTCACGATGTCATATTGAAGATAAGTCATGGTCCACGTCAACTTATATTGTTCAATGTTTTCTCGATTTCGAATATGTTGATAATCCATGTGCATTTGATCTCTATCAAATCTCTTGAGTATGGCCATACATTTCATCAACACCATTTATCGAGGGGCCCAAGCAAACATCTCTCTTTATGAGGGACAAATTCCATCTTGACTTATCATTCTTCCCTACAAGAATCCGGTCATACCAACATAGCCCTTATTGCTATCCTATTAAAGATAGTCTTAGACTACATCTAACATAACGTTCATCATGTGGAAGACGATGATAATCTCAGGTACTAAGGATTCTAATGACACGACTATCATGAGATTTAATCATGACATATATGATCATAGACCATGTCATAAATCTCATAGATGGGTCAGTCCAGTACCTTGTTCTCTAACAAGTACCTATAAGTGTAATGTGCATCCCCATACATATAATTATCCTTATGATTATCCATTACCAACTTATATTAGTTATTCACAATAACGAGGGATACTTAATATTATAATAAACATGTAAAACATATAATACTCAAGATAAACGTTCTCTATTATAAATGGCAAAGACGATTACATAATTGTATTAACTATGAGTCAAAATATTTATACGCCTAGGGCATAACACCAACAATATGGTCCACAAAATATTTAAGAAAATTTTTGGCGAGTTTCGAAAATTTCTATTTTTATTAGTTTTTTCTTTTGCCTAAGAAATTTATTGATAAAATGCTCATTTTATTTTCTCTCAACACCATATATATTCACCTTTGGACTCAGAAGCAAGGAGTTTCTGAAGAACTTTAGAAACAAAGAAGTATAGAAAATATTACAGAATTGAATTCAGTTTATTCATAAGAATGAGAACCATATTTATACACAGGGAATTGTAATCACCTTAGGAAACTAAATCTAGACTTTGAATAGAAAACAATTACTGAAAGTAAATAACAATACTAAGAAGCAGAGAAGTCCGGATCATGAGTAACTCTATTATGCCCCCGCAAGATGGACGACCGAAGGACAAGACCAATTTTGGAAAGTAAAGTCTGAAATCGAGACTTAGGAAGCGGTTTTGTAAGCGCATCCGCTAGCTAATCATCCCCTGAAATATGAGTAACTCTTAAATGTTTTTGTTGAACTTGTTCGCGAACAAAATGATAATCCAAAGCAAGATGCTTCATGTGAGAATGAAACCGTGGATTCGCGGAAACATATGTAGCCCCAAGATTGTCATAGTAAATAACCGAAGGATCAACATGTGGAACACAAAGTTCACGCAGCAAATTATGAACCCATAGTACCTCAGCTATAGACGCAGCTACTGCCCGATATTCGGCCTTAGTTGATGATCGGGAAATAGTTCGTTGCTTACGAGAGCTCCACGAAATCAAATTAGAACCAAGATAGACCAGATACCCAGTAGTGGAGACATAGTCCATTCGATCACCAGCCCAATCAGCATCAGTAAATGCATGTAACACAGAAGGAGAGCATCTACGAAGAAGTAACCCCTGAGTAGAGTACTTGTACCCACCAGATATCGAAGAACACGTTTGAGCGCAGCCCAGTGATCTTCGGTTGGTTGATGCATAAACTAAGAAAGTTTGTTGACGACAAAGGAAACATCACATCGCGTAAGAGAGAGATACTGAAGGGTACCAACAATCTGACGATACTCAGACGGATTCGGGAGTGGAGTCCCAGTGCGAGTACTAAGGAGAGGATCCGGAACCAAGGGAGTAGGAACTACTTTAGCATCAACCATGTTGGTACGCTGTAGTAAATCCTAAATGTACTTATGCTGGCTTAAGAATAAACCATCCTGGTGAGGGATCACTTCCACACCAAGGAAGTAGGAAAGAGCACCTAGATCCTTGAGTGAAAACCGAGTAGATAGGGCAGTAATGAAGGATTCGATTAAATAAATAGCAGACCCCGTGATTATGATATCATCCACATAGACCAAAAGGAAAATAGTACCTTGTGAATGACAATAAGTAAAGAGAGATTGATCAGAAATTGAAGACGAGAACCCAATATAAAGAAGATAAGCCTTCAATTCATTGTACCATGCACGCGGGGCTTGTTTCAACCCATAAATAACTTGCCAGAGTTTACAGACATGAGTAGGATTAGCAGTATCCACAAATCTAGGAGGCTGAACCATATAAACATCCTCAGTTAAAGACCCTTGAAGGAATGCATTATTAATATCAACCTGCCGAAGAGGCCAACTGTTGGTAACAATAAGCAATAGGACAGTACGAACAGTAGCAGGTTTCACAACCGAACTAAATGTTTCAGAGTAATCAATACCAACGTGCTAATGAAAATCTTTTGCCATCAGACGAGCTTTGTGGCTATCAATTGTACCATCCAGGTTGTACTTTGTTCGAAAAATCCATTTGCAGCAAATTGGATTATGAGCAGAGGAGAAGGGTACAAGATCCCATGTATGGTTTTTGAGGAGGGCATCAAACTCGGCTTGCATGGCATTGCGCCACTGTGGCAACTTGAGAGCCTGGGAGTAGGTTGTGGGTTCAGTGGAGGGGTTGTGGAGTGAGGCTTGGAGATTGAGTTTTTGTATGGGTTTCCGAATGTTGTTGCGCAGACAAGTAAGAGGACCAGGGGCAGAGGAGGTGGGTGGGAATTAGAGGGGAAGCGAGCGAACCAGATGAAGATCCGACCGAGCTTGAAAGGGATTCGGTTGGGCTTGAAGGTGATCCTGTCGGACCAGAAACAGGAGTAGGCGGACTGCTGGAATGGGAAGGGGAGGTGTTTGGACTAGCAGGTAGAGATGGATCAAGGGGTTATAAAGGGGACGGTGGTGGGGTTATAGGAGAAGGAATATGAGAAATGACTGGCACCCGAAAGTTGTACCCGTCATCAGTAGAGGAGGACGGTGTGGGGGAGGTAATATTGGTGAAGGGAAATTCATGTTCAATGAATTTAACATGGCGAGACACGTAGATTTTGTTGTTGGAAGGATATAAGCAGTAGTACGCGCTCTGTGTAGGAGAATACCCAATAAAGACACACGGAGATGACTTGGGGTCAAGTTTATTTTAAGTGTATGGTTTGAGGCATGGATAACATAAACAACCAAAGCTACGGAGTTTAAGATAGTTCGGAGATTCGTCAAAAAGTTTAGAGTAAGGAGAGTGAAGTTGAAGGGTGGGAGTGGGCATGCGATTTATTAGGTAGCATGCAGTGACAAAGGCGAGAGGCCAAAACGAGCGAGACATATGAGAGTGAGTGAGAAGAGTGAGCCCAGTTTCGATTATGACGATGGCGACGTTCAGAATACCCATTATGTTCTGGGGTATGAGGTGGAGAAGTGAGATGAGTGATACCAAATGATGTGAGAAGCGGACGAAGGCCGAGATACTCACCACCATTGTCACTGAAGATAGTGATGATGGGACGATTAAAGAATTTTTCGACTAGGTTTTTGAAATTTTTGAAAACTGAGGTTGCATCATTTTTGTGTTTTAGGGGGTAAAGCCCTGTATATTTGGAGAAATGGTCAACAAAAATTATATAATATTTGTAACCATCAAAAGAGAATTGGGCAGAGGTCCAAACATCACTGTAAAGAACATCAAGAGGACCTTGCAAAGTAATAGTATCATCAAAGAACGGTAACTTATGACTTTTATTGCAATCACACGAATTACAATTGAAAGAAGAAAGACTAGGAATAGCTAAATTAAATTGAGAGCTAAGATGTCTAATAATCTGAGAAGAAGGGTGCCCAAGACGATGATGCCAATTGAGCGTGGAGTTGGAAGTGGTGACATGAACAGCGGGAGAGATCAGATGCCATTCATAAACGCCAGATTTAGGAGTGCCTTGAAAAAGAGTGGTGCCCGTGCGATTGTCCTTCACATGAAAAGAATCAGATGAGAAGGTAATTAAGGCATTATTATCAAGACAAAATTTATGGATGGACAAAATATTGCGAGATATAGTGGGAACATGAAGAACATGATTAAGGTGCAGTTTATGAGTAGGAGTAAGGATAGAAGTAGAACCAATATTAGAGATCGGGAGTCCGGAGCCATCACCAATTAAGAACTCTTCCGTGTCATCATAAGGGGCATGAAGAGAAAGAATGCGTAGATTATGGGTGGCATGATGAGTAGAACCACTGTCCATAAGCCAGCCAGGAGGAGGAGATGAGTGAGTAGTAGCAGCGTAAGCTGTGGGCTGAGACGAAGACTGACCACGGTAAGGAGGTGGCCGAGGACTAGGAAACGGTGAGGGAGGAGGTTGGGTAGGGGTAGGGAAGGTGATGTGAGGGTAGAGTTATTTGAAGGTTGTGCATTGGTTGAGGAAGTGACCCTCAAGGCGGTACCATTGACATTTACCTTTGTATTGGGAGCTGTAAGTGCCCCAATCTGGGTCGTTAATGTTCCGTCAGCCCAAATTAATGATTTATAATCATTTAGGGGCATTTTGGACATTATTTAGACAATTTGAATGAGGAAGGACCTTTTAGGAATAAAAATATGGCCAAGGATCTCACTGGAAATCCATCATTTCCAAGGAAAATCACCTTTTTGACCAAATAAGAAACAACCAAAACAGCTTTTCGGCAAACCAGGCACGCTGATGATCTTATCCTCGCGGATAAGATTATACCGACGATCTTATCCACGCGGATAAGATTGCACCCCTGGCAGATTTATAAATTGAGTCTTTCTCCTTCATTTTCAGCAGCAACAAACACATTCCCTACTGTTACCCTGCCGAAATCCCTCCTCAAAACAGCCTTAAACACTCCCACAACTCCAATTCAACACCAAATCCAACCTCAAATCCACCCCAAAATCATTCCTAACCCTTTAAAATCTTAAAACCCTAAATATAAGCCCAAGAAACATTGGTAAAACCCTTGTTCTCCCTTCTCAAAACTCCCTCATTCATACATACATTTCCATACATAAATGATGTAGAGTGGTTGTTCTTACTTACTTGCTTGTTTTTTACTCCCCTTTCCCCTTTTGTCCCAAGGATCCAAGAGGATCTCCATGGAGTTCATCTCCATGGATGATTATCTACAAGGATCCACATTTTAAATTATGTACCACCCTTGTCCCTTTGTTTACATTAACTAGCTTTTACTTGTAAAAAATTGCTTTTTTAACCTAGAAGATGGTCACCTTGGAGTCCATATCCATGGATGACCACTTCAAACGGTTCATAATCTTTACTTCCTTGCAAATCCCCCTCCCTAGTCTAAGATGCTCACCTTGAAACTCTTTCCTTGGATGAAAATCATCTAGACTCACAAAATAGGTCACACAAGATGTATAAGATACACTTGTATATGTCTCAAGGATGGTCTTCTCATGGCCACCGTAGAGATCTTCCTCTAAAGTTGATACATCTTGACCTAACCTTCTTATCAACTTACTTTTCATGTCAAAATCCCCCTTGTCCCTAGCAAATGAAATGTTTTCAAAGTCCTAACATACCCCCGGAATGGCTTGGTTAAGTGGATTCATCAATTATGACCACTAACCAAAGTCTAGGGAAAGAGAGGACAAAACTTGGATGCTAAAAATCCAAACAATTCCTTCATTTTGTGTTTACATTTACATTTCCAGTTAAGTCCTGTAAATCCAGTTAACTTTCTGGAAATTACAGTGACTAAACTGGAAACTGTAAAAAATATTGACGATGCAGGGCTATCCGCGCGGATAAGACTGCACTACAGTCTCATCCACGTGGATGACTTTGTCCTCTGCAAACATCTTTCCAGTTTTCTGTTATTTTCAGTTTAATCACCTGTTTTCTAACTATTTTTCAGTTCAGTTCTTAAAATTTCTATTATTTTCATAAAACTCCTTTTTAAGAAAGTCTTTTTTTAACACACACACACACAACAAAAATTTTCAAGTGAGGAAGACTCGTCATACGAGGCATTCCGGGTGAACGCCAAACGTTCTTCCCGGAGTGTAACGTGACCTCCGAACTCATTTTCTCAAATTTTAGGCATTTTTCAAAGTTTTGGCCCTTAAAATAAAAACGGCGTGGCGACTTCGTTGATTTTTCAAAGTCCGATAAAGATTTTTCAAACTTCAAAAAAAAAAAGTTTTGTCATAGGACGGATCATGAAGTTGCTCTAGGACTCTATCCGTGAGATCATCGGGATCAAGAGGTCAACCTAAGGAAGCCAGTTGATTAACATATAGCTTGAGATCATGCATGTAATCAGTTATAGATCGAGAACCCTTGGTGATGTTGCGAAGACGGTCTTTGATTTGCTTTAGGTGTCCTTTAGAGGGATTGGCATATGTTTTGGCTAGGGTTTGCCATGCTTCATGTGTGGTGGACATTGGGATATGAGGGGGACTAAGGGTGCACTAAGAGAACCGGCTAGGGCACTTAGGATTAGTTTGTCTTGACTGAACCAAGTGTTGTAGGCAGGGTTAGGAGAGGTGGTTTGTTGTGTGCCGAGTTTAGGGGTTTCATCAACAGCTGTGGGGGTAGTAATAGCGGCGGTGGTAGTGATTGTTTGTGAGGGGGTGGGTAAACTTCCATCAAGGTAGGGATAGAGAGCATAACCTAGAAGAGAGGCTTCTACTTGGATCTTCCAAGTTATGTAGTTGGTAGGGGTAAGTTTTAGGATGTCTGAGAGGGATACAATAATGAGAGGTTTGGAGAGTTCATCAGGATTTGAGAGTTGGGAGAATTCGGCCATGGCTAAAGGAAAATTGTATGGATCTTTTCAATGCTCTGATACCATGAAGAACTTTAGAAACAAAGAAGTATAGAAAATATTATGGAATTGAATTCAGTTTATTCATAAGAATGAGAACCCTATTTATACACAGGGAATTGTAATCACCTTAGGAAACTAAATCTAGACTTCGAATAGAAAACAATTACTGAAAGTAAATAACAATACTATGAAGCAGAGAAGTCCGGATCATGAGTAACTCTATTAGTTTCTACATCGTTCCAGAAAGTGGCTTCAAGTTTCTAGTGTGGCTAGGATTAAATTTGACAACTAAGGGTCCCAATAAACTCGAAAATCATCTCGTTTGACGAATTCCAAATCAAGGTAATGCGGGTGATTTTGTATCGCTCACTGCGGCTCGAGTATGAGTATTAGGGCTGTTCAAAAAATTTGTGTAATCGGATTGTATCGATAGAACCGGATCACACCAGTAAAAATCGAACCAAACTAATAGTATTGGTATGATCCTGGTTCCAAATTTTTATGTAACCGATTATTTGGTTTGTTTCTGGTTTCGAAAAAAAAATATATACGGTTGTGAACCGGAAACGGACCGATTATATATACATATATATATATATAATAATAATAATTTATTTATAATTTGAAATCTTTAAAACTCCCTTCTTAAAAAAAAAGTCCTAATTAATTTTCTTACCTAGTTAGCTTCGTTTCACTCCAGCAAACCCTATCTCAATATTTCTTTCATTACGCCGTTTCACTCCGTCCTCTCTCTCAAGTTCTCAACGCTCTTCTATTCTGCTCCTCTTCTCTCCAGTAGAAATCAATTTGATTTTTCAAGGCTACATGACGCCCTGAGTTCGACGCACCAGTCCAACCACGGCACCACCATCTATCTCTCATCGACGGCGCAACTGCAGCGGAAGATAATTTACGCCTCTCTTAGTTTTTTGCGTTCAAAATTGTAGAACATTCGACCTTTGTTTTTTGTTGTTCCTACATTGATTTTTTTTTGTTTATTTGTTTTGTGTTTATACATCAAACAATTGTGTTGTAAAGTTGGAACTTGAAGGTGACACAATCAAGTTGATGGTGTAATCTATAACTTTTAGTTTTAATTTTTTCTATGTTATGGTTAAGTTTGAAGCTGCACAATTAATGTTTAACGTTGTCTATTTTGTGGTTTGAATATTAAATATTTGTACAATTTTTTTAATTCTTTCGTTTATTTAACTAGTGATAATATTCAATTGAATATTTGTTATCGTAAAAAATTATAGTATATTGTAATTTATAAAATCGACGGAACCGGATCAGAAATAGACCATTAGAACCAGATCAATGAGACCGGTCATATAGTGTAATGGTCTGGTCTTGATCCTAAATTTTTATAGAACCGAAATATTTGTCTGATCCTTATTTTCTAAAATTTTGACAAAATACGGACCTATTCGAATTATAAACACCCCTAATGAGTATGCCAAATCCTCCACCTTTTAACCTGAATGGAAAGGAACGAATTAAGTCAACCGAGTAAATAATGTATATACTAGGGGTGGAAATGGTTTGGCCAAACCGCGGTTTGGAGTCGAATCGAGCCAAACCGTGTGGTTTAGCTCGGTTTTTATACATAAGTGGTTTAGCTCGGTTTTGGAAATTAACAAACCATGTGGTTCAGCTCAGCTTGGGGTTTGGCACTCCTAAATCGAACCGAGTCAAATCGAGCCGAACCGTTTAAAACCGAACCGCGATTTGAAACCGTGAAACCGATTATTACTGAAATACAACAGATTTTTACTCCTTCTGTAATCTGTACCACATTACAGTAATGTGATTATGAACAGATTTTCAGAACTTTACTAGTTCAATTGGTCTTGGATAAAGTGCAATTAAATTAGTGCTTATGGAAGTTCTTTTTCTTACAGTTAAGTTTCCACTTTCTTTTTCTGAACCTTTATAAATATTCATCAATTAAAATGTCCGGTGGTTTTCAGATTTTCTGTGGTGTCCTAATGGTATATGAACTCAAACACATTACAATAAAAATAAAATGTTGGAACCATTTTGAGTAAAGGCTGCTCTAGATCATTTACCATTAGTGTCACAAATGGTCAGTTCACCTTGGATCGAGTGATGCAGCATTATGGTTTGGGTCATTTAGTCCTGCTTCATCTGAAACCAGTTTTGCTAGTACATGCCAAAGCTGGTATAAATACTTATTTTATATTTATTAGTCATAAAATGGTTAACAAAAAAATTATGATTTGAAATGTGGTTTGGACCGTGGTCTAGATCGTGGTTTGGACCGTGGTCTGAACCGCAAATCAAACTGCGATTTAGACCGAGCCATAGCGGTTTGGTTTAGCTCGGTCTGAATTTTTTTATGGTTTAACTCGGTTTGAAATTTCTCCAAACTGATGTTAGCGGTTTGACTTCTAAATTTCTCTAAACCGAGCTAAACCGAACCATTTCCACCCCTAGTATATACATTCATAATAATTACTCTCTCCGTTCCTTTCGTAAATATACAAATTTTTATTTTGGATGTTCTATTTAAAAAGGCACATACCAAATTGGTAACATTTTAATAATTCTTTATTCATGAGATCCACTTGTCATACTCACCATAAGTATCCACTAACTATTTCCTACCACACTTTCTCTTTTCTACCTCAATTTTCATACTCACAACACTTACTCGATTATACACTCTCTTTAAATTTTCGTACAAGATCAACTTTGTGACTTTTTGAATGGGATGGAGGAAGTATGTGTTATTGTAAACAAAGTACAATGTACTATCGTACTAATTAAATCTATATTACACCTTTAGGAGCCGTTTGGTTCGATGAAAAAAAAAGTGAAGGAATGGAATGGTCAATGGAATTGAATTCCTGAAGGAATTTGAATGGAAAAAAACTGATCAAACCCCTCCATTTGATTGGCACGAAATGGAATGAAATTGTCATTCAAATCCTTGGCAAATCATGTTTGGTTTGAAAATACAAATTATAGGAATGGAATGAAAGCATATAAAATATCCAATTTATCCTTCTTTTAAAAATTTAATGAGTAAAAAAATTTTTTTTTTGGGGAGGGGAGTGGGGTGGGGTAAGCATGGGTATGAAAAATGAGTAAAAAAATTATTTTTTGGGGTGGGGGGTAGGGCAGGGCTGGGTGGGTGGGGTAGGCAGGGGGTATGCAAAATGAGTAAATTTTTTTTTTTGGAGGGGGTAGGATAGTTGGGGGTGGTAGGACAGGGGCTGGGTGAGTGGGATAGGCAGGGGTATGCAAAATGAGTAAAAAAAAATTTTTTTGTGGGGGGTGGGGGTGGTAGGGCAGGGGCTGGGTGGGTGGGGTAGGCGGGGGTATGCAAAATGAGTAATTTTTTTTTTTTGCGGGGGTGGGGTGGGGTAGGTGGGGTGGTAGGGCAGGGACTGGGTGGGTGGGGCTGGATGGGTGGGGTAGGTGGGGTAGGTAGGGGTGATTTGGGTTTGGGGGTATTTTGGTCATAATTTTTTTTTGAATTCCATTCCCGAAGAAATTCGACATTCCTTCCATTTTTGGATGGAATGCTCAATTCCTTTAATCAAAGGAATTGAGCATTCCATTGGAATGAAAATTTTTGCAAAACTTAAACCAAACACACCAAAGGAATTGGTCAACAAAATTGATCATTCCAATTCCATTGGTTTCATCCAAATATCACGAATCAAACGGGGCCTTAATGTTAGAACCACAACATAATAATGGTGATTCTATTTTTAGCTGTATCAAATGACTCACATACTATATTGTTGACTATCAAGTTAAAATCAGTCTGCCTTAGCTTAGTTTGTAACATGAATTTTACAAGAAGATGAAAAAATTTGAAATTCAACATTATTAATTAACTTATAAATAATCATTTTGACCAATCTCATGAATCAAGTAGTTAAGGGTTCATAGTATTAAGGATATTAAGGAATCTCTTTCTAAAGTTTTCTAAAGTTATTTGTTTGACTTTCTCTAGATTATTTCTTATCAATATTCTCATGTATTTAAATTAGGCAACTAAATATTTGTATTGTGATTAGAATAAGGAAACTCATTCTCCTTATTAGAATATGATGATTAGAATAAGAAAACTCCTTCTCCTTATTAGAATATGACTCTCTCTTGTATATATATTAAGAGTTTGTGAATAAACAACCTAAGGATTTTCTAATTCTCACATGGTATCAGAGCTACAAAGATCCATAGCCTAAACCCCTTCAAAAATCCGGCAGCCCTTCCCCTCTATCCCTATGGCCAGCTCCCCCTCCTTCACCAATACCCTCCCCACCACCGCCTTCACCACCCAAGCCCGCCCATCACCCACCCATAACTCCTACCATACCTCCAATCCTTCTCCTTCCTCCCATAGACCCTCACCCTTCCCCTACAAGGGCAAGTGCCAATATTGTAGTACCATTGGTCATATCCTCTCCCAATGTCATCAATTCAAACGTGACATCCCACCGTAAATTGCTCCTCTCAACCTCGCCAATACCGAAACCCAAACCCCAACCACCAAAAACCCCAAGCCCACTCAGCCGCCCACCATACTCCCTCTCCCCCTCCCTCCTGGCTTATTGATAGCGGTGCCACCAACCACATCACTAATGACCTCTCCAACCTAGCCTTACACACACCCTACAATGGCAGTGACGACGTCATTATCGGAGATGGTTCCTCTCTTCCTATCTCTAACATAGGTTCATTCTCTCTCTCCACATCCTCTCCCCCTCTTCTTTTCAATCATGTCTTACATGTTCCTCTTATCACTCGTAACATTCTCTCTGTATCTCAATTTTGTCGTGACAATAATGCCATTATTGAATTCTCACACTCGTCTTTTCTCATTAAAGACAAAGCTACGAGCCAAACCCTTATCCACGGAGACCTTGAGGATGGCGTCTACATTTGGCACCCTCCGCCCATTCAAGCTCATTCAAGCGTCATCTCTTCGCAATTGTGGCATCATAGATTAGACCATCCCGCTCCCCCTATTCTTAGTCTACTACGTAGCAAATTCCATTTATCTATTTCCTCTAGTTTATCTCCGTGTAATTCTTGTTTCATTAACAAAAGCCACAAACTACCATTTGCATCCTCTTCTCTAATTTCACATGCTCCTCTAGATCTTATATTTTCTGATGTATGGACTTCTCCAGTTTATTCCCTTGACAAATTTAAATACTATGTCATCTTTGTCGACCACTTCACCAAATACATTTGGTTCTACCCCCTAAAACACAAATCTGACACCTACAACACATTCCTTCGTTTCAAAACACTAGTCGAAAAACACTTCAAATGTCCTATCATCCAAGTCTACTCCGATAACGGGGGTGAATACCTCAAACTCACACCCACTCTGGCTCAAAATGGTATCACTCATCTCACCACTCCACCTCACACTCTTGAACATAATGGGTATGCCGAACGTCGTCACCGTCACATTGTTGAAACGGGTCTCACCCTTCTCTCCCATGCCAACCTCCCTCACCTTTTGGCCCTATGCTCTCACCACTGCCACCTATCTCATAAACAAAATGCCTAGCCCCACCCTCAACAATGATTCCCCCTACCTTCGCCTATTCCATTCCCCTCCAAACTACACCAAATTACGAAGCTTTGGTTGTCTCTGTTATCCTTGGCTTCGCCCTTATACCCCCCACAAGCTAGCCCCTAAATTCATTCCATGTATATTTGTTGGTTACTCACCCATGCAAAGTGCGTATTACTGCCTTGACCCCACCTCCCATCGAGTCTACACCTCCCGCCATGTCCATTTTGTTGAAAACACATTTCCCTACACCTCCCTCACCTCCATTCCCCCCATTGCTTCTGCTCCCCCTCCCTCCGATTGGCACACTTTATTTCTCCCTGTCCTAAACACTACACCCTCCATTTAACCACCACCCAATCTCCCCACCCCTCCCCCTGCCTACCCCCTCTCAAACCCTCCCTCCCCTAACCATCCATCACCCTCCAGCCAGCCCAAAACAACCCACGCCGAACCAGAAAACTCGCACGATTGCCCCCCAGATTCGTGTGATTGCCCCTCCCTTCCAGAAACTTCGCACGATCGTCCCCCCTCCCCCGCGTGATCGCCCCCCATACCCAGCAGCTCAGTCCCCCCTCATACCCGCACCATCACCACCTGGCTGTCCCATGGTATCACCAAACCCAACCCCAAATACGCCAACCTATCCCTACTCCCCTCACCCACAAGCCTTCCCACCACCACCAAACAAGCTCTCTCTATCCCACACTGGCGTAACGCCATGATTAAGGAATTTCAGGCTCTCACTCGAAATAAAACCTGGAATTTAGTTCCCCCTGCCACAGCCCACAACATTGTCGGGTGCAAATGGGTCTTTGGCATCAAGTACAACCCTGAAAACACAATTCAGAAATACAAGGATCGGCTTGTAGCCAAGGGCTTTCACCAACAACCCGGTGTTGATTACACCAAAACCTTCAGTCCTGTTGTCAAACCCGCTACAGTCAGGCTCCTTCTCTCACTTGCCACAACCAACCGCTGGCCTCTTCGCCAGCTTGATGTCAACAACGCCTTTCTACAAGGTTCACTCTCCGAATCTGTGTTTATGACACAACCCCCCGGCTTTCTCATGTATGCCATCTCTCCAAAGTCATCTATGGTCTCAAGCAAGCTCCTCGTGCTTGGTTCCAAGAACTCAAAACCTACCTCACCACATATGACTTTCACCCCTCCTTAGCCGATTCCTCCCTATTTATACTGAACAAAACACCAACCCCTATCTTTCTTTTGGTTTATGTTGATGACATCATTTTCACCAGGCCGTCACCCTTGCTCCTTCAGTCATTCATCACTAGCTTGTCCAATCGTTTCTCTCTCAAGGATCTCGGTCCTCTATCATATTTTCTGGGCGTTGAGGTTGTCCCCAACAAAAATGGTATCCTCCTCTCCCAAACAAAATACATCCATGATCTTCTCACCCGTCACAACATGATTGACTGTAAACCGCTCCCCACCCCTATGGTCACATCACCACCCCTTGTGAGATCCACTATCACTCCCGCTGTTGAACCCACTTTCTATCGTGCTATTGTTGGTAGTCTTCAATACTTGTCCTTCACTCGCCCTGACATTGCCTTCTCCGTGAACACGCTTGCACAGTTCATGCAGAATCCCCAATCATCTCACTGGGTTGCTCTCAAGCGGCTCCTCCGCTACCTTCATGGCACTATGCACTTGGGTCTCCAGATTTACTCTACGTCTTCCCCCTCTCTTCATGCCTTTTGTGATGCAGATTGGGCTGGTGACAAAGATGACTTTGTGTCCACCTCTGGTTTCTTTGTTTACCTCGGCCGTAACCCGGTTACTTGGTCCTCCCGCAAGCAACGTGCTCTTGCCCGCTCCACCACTGAGGCCGAGTTTCGTGCCATTGCTGACACCGCTGCTGAGATTACTTAGGTTCGGAACCTGCTTATTGAGCTCGATATTTCTCTTACTTCTCCGCCGGTTATATACTGTGACAACCTCGGTGCCACAACTTATTCCGCAAACTCGGTTTTTCACTCTCGAATGAAACATGTGGCTCTCTTGTTTCATTTTGTCCGTGAACAGGTTCAGTCTGGCTCTCTCCGTATACAGCACATTTCTGGTAATGACCAACTTGCTGATGTTCTGACAAAACCACTATCTCGTCTACGCTTCGATCAACTCATTTTCAAGATTGGTCTTCTCCAAGGATCGTCCATCTTGCGGGGGCGTATTAAGGATATTAAGGAATCTCCTCCTAAAGTTTCCTAAAGTTATTTGTTTGACTTTCTCTAGATTATTCCTTGTCAATATCCTCATGTATTTAGATTAGGCAACTAAATATTTGTATTGTGATTAGAATAAGAAAACTCCTTCTTCTTATTAGAATAGGATGATTAGAATAAGGAAACTCCTTCTCCTTATTAGAATAGGACTCTCTCTTGTATATATATTAAGAGTTTGTGAATAAACAACCTAAGAATTTTCTAATTCTCACAAATAGCCCGAGATATGTATGTACAATTGAACTATGCATCCGTTAATACTGATGTAGCGTGTTTGTTATAAGAATTTTTATGACCCACCATAACAACCGTTCAAGTTTATTTAAAATTATTTTATTATTTTTTTACTCGCTCATATCTCATCATCGACCATTTCAATCAACAAACTTATCCACCTACAATAAACACCTCAATCCCTTGAGAGTTAAGGCAACTACTTTCAAGTTTTAAACCATCCAAATTCCTTTCTTTTTTGACAAAAATGCAAAGACTTTCACCATCCAAATCCTTTGGATTCACTCCAACCATTCATATTATCAAGAGCTTTCATCCACACACAAATTGGCGCCAAAAAAGAGAAGAAGCAGTCAGGGGCGGAGCCAGGAATTGGCTGAGGGGGGGGCAAGATTACACGGGGGTTCGGGGGCAGCGCCCCCGAAAATTTTTTTTCAGGTCGGACAAGTAAAAAATGGATCGGATTCATGAAATACAATGTATTTTAGTTAACAAAAATGATAAAAGTAAATAATTCAAAGAACGATTGAAATAATGTTGAAGTATTTAACGCAAACAATTTATTAAAATATATTACTCGTACATAAAAGAAATTCAAATTTGCTAATTAAACTTGGGATAATAGGAAGAAAGACCAAAAACAAAAAAAATGGGAAAAGCCTAACGAATTAATTAAGATTGAAAAAATGTGAGGAAATTAGGAGAAAGAGAAAAACAAAACTGTTAAGAGAAAGAATAGCAAAGATGGAAGACAAAATTAATTAAAAATGTAGGTAGCAGGGTTCAAACATGGATTTGAAAGGAAACACCAAAGACTTTAACTTCACCCCTTCTACCGCTGAACCAAACCACTCACTGGTGTTAATCTTGAAGTTAATTATATATATACATATATAACAAAAATATGGTGGGGGCAAAAAAAAAAATTTCCACTGCATTTCGCCGGGGGGGGCGAGTGCCCCCACCTGCCCCCCCTGGATCCGCCCCTGGAAGCAGTATTGGCTGCTAAAGACGGAGCCAGGGGAGTGGTCATGGGACGACCAATCCGCCAACGGCGGCCTATCAAACTGGGACGGCGTCAAGAACAGACAAGCCATAAAGAATCTCAAGTCCATGCGCCTCGACGACCTCTGCTTCTTCTATCACTCCGGCGCCAAGACCCGCTGCATTGTCGGCGTCGTTTCAGTTGTTCGCGAATGGTATGTCAATGGCGAAGATGAATATGTTGGGGCGGTGGGGGAAATGAGGAGAGTGGTGAATTTGAAGGAGATGAAAGGGGAAGGTGGGTTTAAGGATTTTGGGTTGATTAGGCAGCCAATATTGTCGGTTGTTGCGGTTGATAAGGGTGGGTGTGTGGGATAGGATTTGTGAGTTGGGTGGTGGGTATGAAGGGGATGGTTATGATGTTGCGGATGATTAGTGTTGCACACCAGGTGTTTGTAATTATGCTTCAATGAAGTATCAGTAATGGTAGCAAGTTAAGAATTGATCACTGCTCTTGTTTTTGTTTGTTTTGAGAATTGGGAAATTTGCTGGGATTCAGAGCAGTTTTGTTGATTTGATTGTAAAGAGTTTGTGGATAGTAATCAGAAGTCTGTAAATGAGAAAAGAATTGCTTCCATAGTTCTATTGTAGTGGATAGATTCTTTTTCACCATAATCAACCAGAGCACTTCCATTGTCAATGCAGATTTACCGTGTACTTGAAACAGCAATGACATGCTTTTCTATATGGTTCAATTGTCAAATATTTGCTTTTGCCTTTTTCTTCTTTAACTCATCAATTTCCACTATAACAAACTCTAAATAAGAGAAGATTATTGAGAAGGGGACCACACATTTCAGCTTATGACTGATCTCTTCCTTTCATTTCGATCATAATGGTCCACATTTACATAATTATTTTAGTTGTTTTCGACATTTTGCTTATTTGATTTCTCCCTTCGATGCTCGCTCGATCTGGCTCAACCATCTACTCAGACCTCAGTATCAGCCACATGATGAGAGAGGACACGAATGAGCTTTGGACCGCGCTGTGTAGAACCGGTCCCTTGTTACGCTACCCACTTTGGATAATGATTAGTTGAGAATTAATCGTTACTGTTTACTAGGTCCACATATTACTGAAATTTCAATTACAATCGCAAATATCAAAAGAGAGGTTTCGAGTCCGATTAGAAGAAACTAGAGGGGCGAAGTGATACTATTATTTATCTTTACAGGACGTAGTAGCAAATTTTAGAAAATATTAGGGGTCAGAAATGCATTTATTCTTAAACCTCTACAATCCAATTGCAAAACCCCCTTTCTTTATTTTTTGAATATTTGCCCCCATAATTCGAGTGAAGAAGAACTGAAGAAGGAAAGGCAGATGATGCCGGTGAAATTAATGCATATGGCGGGTCGGGGTTGGAGCCCTAATTTGGCAGTCACTTGGAACCATTCACGGCAGAAAGCATTGTCATTGAGGAGTCTCCGAGCATTCTCATCGGAGTCCAACCAGTCTCGCGGCGGCCTCCCCCGCTTCTTCTCCGAAATCCTCCCTCCTTCAAAGGCATTATCTATTATCTCTCTCTCTGGTTCCTACGTTTTTTTGCTTTAGCTTAATGTTAATTCCTGCAATGAAATTAGGTTTTTACATACAATTGTGCATTTTAACATTGAATGGATTTTGGATAGTTATATGAAGTGGTGGGAGGTTATTGGTTATATAATCTGTTCTTATAATCTAAATATGGTCCGCTCTTGATTACTTATTGTCTGTCTGTCGTATGTTATGTTTTTGTAATTGTTCAGGGCAGTGTTGTTCGTGTTGAAGGGGATGAGTTTTGGCATATGACTAGAGTGTTACGGTTGACAACCAATGATAGGTATTCGTAATCCTATACCTTCTAATTAGTTTAAGCATATATCAGTTAGTACGCATATATTGCTTGGTTTATTAGGATTCAACTATTTCCCTAACTATGGTACTGTTAAAGGAAGAAATAAGTTCGTACACGCCAATAAATATTACTCCCTCCGTCCCAAAATGAATGTCCAAATTTCATTTTAAGGGATACTCTGAAAATGTGTGCTTTTTATGCATTTAATGGCAAAGAGTATAAATTTTCTTGTTATCCATTTTCTAAACATTTAGTTTTACGACAATAAAATGAATAGCGTTTTTTTTTTTTTTTTGATAAAAAAGCGTTTAGGGGACAATATTTTACAAAAATGACATTCATTTTGGGACAAAAATTTCTTGAATTTTGACATTCATTTAGGGACAGAGGGAGTATTAAAAGTTAAAAGAGCGAAAATAAAAAGCCAATTCAAGTTATGGAAGCATCATTTGAACTCAATTACATCCATTCGAAGGATGATGTGTGATAGTTTTTACTTTAGCTTTCTTTGTAAGAAGTAACTGTGGAAAAACATTTGATTGAAACTGATTTAGGTCTAGAAAGTGGGAGTGCTATACTTTCCAGAGATATTCAAATGTCATGTGCATCACAACCTGCAGTCCTTGTGATGCAATGACATATGTCACACTTTCCAAATTGGCAATAAATCACAATTCTCTAACTGCTCTACAGTGGAAAATTGAGGACAATGGCTGTTATGTTAGAACATAAGGTGTTAAGCTGAGTTTAACAAGTTATACTGCCTCTCTACACCCCATGTGTGAGGGTCTTGCACTTTCTGAAGGATCATTTCTAGGTTATATATTCACTAGCATGAGGATATTTCAACTAACTGTTATAGCTAAACAAGGGACCAAGTGATTGTCGGCAGATTCAACTGCTTACATACATGTTCAATAGCTGCCCAAATCTATGATGTCCAAGTTGGTATGGCTATAGTAATCTCTAGGAAGCATACTCTACCTTGAACAATAGAGGGTTGTGTGAACCTTGGATTTGAGGCAACATGTAGTTGTCCATTTTTCTAGGGTTATAATCTCTTAGTTTTTTAGTTTTGGACTGAGCTGAATTTGGATGTTCAATAGTTGAAGTTTGCAGTTGAGCATTGATAAGAGGTGATTGGTTGGTGGTACAAAAAAAGAGAGCCTAAATTAATGTCTTATTAGATACTTGAAAAGTTTTGCGAAACCTAAGGATTCAAAGATTTTGCAATTGCTAAAACTTGGTTTCACCTCATATCAGTATTAATCTACTGGAAACAGGCATGTGGAGACGTACTAATGTTTTCAAATTTTAAATGTTATTGCTCCAGTAGTATTAAAGATTTTCTATAAACTCAAATCATCTAGAAACTCCCTAATAACGTTTCAAATGTTGCAAGGATAGAGCTCTTTAATGGGAAAGGTGGTATTGTTGAGGGGTACATACATGGGATTGATCGCACTGGAGTAGATTTTATGGCTATGGATGATATAAGATCAGCATCTCTTGAGACTACACATTGGCACGTCTTTGCTGCTTTTGCTGAGTCATGATTTTTTCAGTCTTACCAATGAATATCAGCAATTCTCTAAAATAGGAGTTGCATTTATCCTTACTTAGGTACCTTGAAGGGTGGTCGGGCTGATTGGCTTGTAGAGAAATGCACAGTATGTTTTAGTGTCCATTTGCCTTTTCTTTTGAAGGAACCTATGATTTTTGATGCAGTTGCATATTATTCGTGTCATCTCTTCTTCGTTGTAGGAGCTCGGAGCCAGTAGTGTAACACCTCTGCTGACAGAGCGTTCTCCTTCAATTTCTGAGAATAGAGTGGACAGGCTGCAACGAGTCATTTTCGCTGCTGCTAAACAATGTACATTATTGATTCAATGAGCTCCCTCCCCTTCTCCAAATACCCCACCAAAATTCCTTGGCTTCAATGTGAAGCTTAGAGACCTACTTTGTTTGTGTTTGTCTTGCTTTATAATGATCTTTGTAATGCTGAACCCTTCTTACAGGTCAACGGCTGCATGAAATGACTTTGAATCCTCCTGTAAAAGTTGGGGGACTTTTGCCTACTGTGAGTTACTTCCCTCACTTGTACATGTAGGAGCCTTCATATGTCATTGTTCTCTGACATATAAACTTAAACTGTAATAAGCATGCTCTTGCTGTGTGTCTTCCTTTCTGTAGCAACATATTGACTCTTGAGCGTCTAAAATATAAATTTTCTTCGTAAGGCTTACATGCTCACTTTTTCAATGCCACAGATCGCACAATCAAAACTATCTTTTGTAGCTCTAGCGGAGGCCACCCCGTTATTACGTGCCTTGGCTTCCTCTAACTACGAATCTGCTGGCTCTATCATAATTGGACCAGAAGGGGGTTAGTATTCATTACCAGTTAACATCTCCGTACCTTCCTTTCTCTAGAGATGAGAATGTTCAAGGTTTTTTTTATTGCCCTTAGACTGCTTGTGCCCAAATAAAGGATAAAATACAGTCTTAGTTCTGTGTGTAAACTTCATGGATCAGTCGTAGTAGTGTTCTCAGGAAAGATTCCTTGTGAGCTATTATTAATAATCCCGCTGTTAGCTTGACATGATAGCTCTTACAAACATAAAACTAAGGCTCCGTTTGTTTCACCGTAAAACATTTTCCGGAAAATGTTTTCCGGAAAATAACCTGTTTTACGGTGTTTGGTTAGCCCCCGGAAAATGTTTTCCGGAAAATAACTCGTTTTCCGCTGTTTGGTTGCCTAAGTAAAACGTTTTCCGGAAAACATTTTACGCCCTTCCTAAGTAAAACGACCTACTGACCTTGTCCTAAGTAAAACATTTTCCGGAAAATGGAGGCCTTAATGTACAACTCATATTACGCCCGGTACAACCACCCCACTGCCTATCCCACCCCCCCACCCACCCCCAGCCTACCCCACCCCCCACCCCCCACCTACCCCCCAAAAAATTTTTTTTTTTTTTTAATTTTTTTGTAATCGCCCCCACCCCCAGCCTACCTTTCCCCACCCACCCCACCCCCCAAAAAATTTTTTTTTTTTTTTGTAATCGCTCCCCCTACCCCTGCCTACCCCACCCCCACCCCCCACCCCACCCCCACCCCATCCCCCCAAAAAAAATTTTTTTTTTTTTTTGTAATCGCTCCCCTACCTCGCTTACCCCACCCTCCCCAAAAAAATTTTTTTTGGGGGTGGGGGGTGGGGGTGGGGGGTAGGCAGGGGTAGGGGCGACATAAAAAAAAAAAAAAAATTTTTTTGGGGGTGGGGTGGGGGTAGGCAGGGGGTAGGGGGCGATTACAAAAAAAAAAAAAAAAAAATTTTTTTTTGGGGGGTGGTGGGTGGGGGAGGGGCGATTACAAAAAAAAAAAAAAAAAAATTTGGGGGGTGGGTGGGGGTGGGGTAGGTCGGGGGTGGGGGGCGATTACAAAAAAAAAAAAAAAATTTTGGGGGGTGGGGGGGTGGGGGGGTGGGGTAGGCAGGGGGTAGGGGGGCGATTAAAAAAAAAAAAAAAATTTTTTTGGGGTGGGGGGGGTGGGTGGGGGATGGGTGGGGGGTGGGGGGTAGGCAGGGGGTAGGGGGCGATTACAAAAAAAAAAAAAAAAAAAAAATTTGGGGGTGGGTGGGGGGGGTGGGGTAGGTCACCTTGTGAAATATGAGTCGTTTTACCAAACACCCGAAAACATTTTACACCCTTCCTCCGTAAAATATTTTCCTCCGTAAAATATTTTACGCTCTACCTCCGTAAAACATTTTACAGGAAAACATTTTACAGGAAAACATTTTCCAGAAAACGTTTTCCGAAAAACATTTTACGTCGAAACAAACGGAGCCTAAATTAAGGATAACTTTCCATTGATTAAGTCAACGCCGTTGTAAAGTAAGGCAGCACAAACAGAGGCAATTAGGTTGAAATACAAGCTCATGTACTTGGAGATCTATCTTTAATTTTTAACTTTGGTTTAACAAAGTTAACAGAGAAACTTGCCAGCTTACCATGTTAATATCATTCTGATCTAGTGATCTCCCTTTTCTAGTAACGATCTCATCTGCATGCTTCATCACTATGGAGCATGGTTTTCGCCGAATCCTTATGTATGGCGTAGAATGAAAAAACTTATGATGCAGCACTTGGCTTTTACTCTGTTAATGAAGCTATTTTGATATTAAGAAGCATACACATGCCTATGACTGGAAAGTTAGCAAGTGCTATTCTCAACTTTGTCTTTCAGAGGCTAGCTCAAGATAACTTCTAGAGATGGCTTTAGTGGGATTAACTTTGCTGTGCACATGTATAACAAACATTGGAAAGTTTTGAACAATGCTTTTTGTATCATATACTTCTTTCATATGGAACTTTGGCTATGCAATTTTAGTTGGAGATTTGATGCTCATGAATACTCATCTTGTTCACATGTGAGTAACTAAGCATGAGTTGTGGTGGCTCTAGCATTGAACTGTCTAAAAATGCCATTTTCTAACTTTTTTTGTTAAAAAATGATGATTGATTTGGCTTATGGGGTTGTAATCAATTGTCAGACTTCACCGAAAAAGAGGTAAAGCTGATGCTAGAAGCAGGGGCAACGGCTGTCGGCCTAGGACCACATCGTCTCCGAGTCGAAACTGCTGCAGTGGCACTTTTGGCAGCTTCTATGTTATGGTCTGATTCACAGCATCAATCCAATCGTTAGCTTTGCTCATAGGTAAGCCCTTTCTTTTTCCCATCTATTTCTCTTAAGATATCTGATACTAGTGTTTGTTTACGATCTATGATTTGAAGGCGGTTGTGTTACACCATGCTATATGCTCCCTATGTCCCGTATTCTGTTTTATTTGCATTTCATTTTTTTTTTTGTTTATTTGCAATTTTATTTGAGTTGAATAAAATTGGGATAATCGTTTTTCTCAAAGCTTTTTAAATTTTCAGGTTAGAGTTTTTGAGATAATCCTTTAATATACTTCCTCCGCCCCAAGCCCCCACCCCTCACCCCCAAAACAAAAAAATAGAGAAAAAAGAAAAAAAGAAAAGGGTCTTATTGCACATTGTATATTTTTTTAAGGATGTAGCTTTACTTGCATGAAGCTTCTCTAATGTTATTTCATCTGTTAGAAATGCTACTCTTTACGGGATGAAGGGAGTAACGATTTTTATTTTTTAACGGCCAGTGAGTCACTTTTCCTTGGCATAGGTCTGTATTCATCTGTTTGCACTACATGAAAGCTAGACACACATATACTGTATTCAACATATTTCCTTTTGTTTTTGTTACCAATTTAATTTGAAGTATTAGGTTTTAATCCACTTTACTCTGGCCCAAATTCAAATTCAACTTTAACCATTATTATTATTATCAACACAAACGCCAATGTGCAAATTTCATCTTTCTATCCCGAACCAAAAGTAAATGAATACTCCCTCCGTCCCGCTTATTACTTCACCATTTTGGCTCCGGCGCGCAAATTAAGGTGGAGAAAATGTTGTGAGTGTAATTTGAAAATAGGAGAGAGAATGAGTGGAGGGAATAGTAAATTATAATGGTGTTGTGAGTATTAAAATAATGTAGGAGAGAGAATGAGTGGAGGGAATAGTAAAGATTCCTTTGCCAAAAAAGGAAAGGTGAAGCTTTCAATGGGACACCCAAAATGGCAAAAAGTGAAGTTATCAGCGGGACGGAGGGAGTATAGTTTTTTTCTCCCAAAAAAAACCATTGTAAAATGTTCCTTTTTTTTTTTTTTTTTTACAAAATCCATTGTACAATGGCGCTTTTTGATGGGGAAAAGATTATAATGGTTAAATGGGAGTCGGGCCAAAGTATGGTGGATGAGAATACAGCTTACCCATTTTAATTCTGGGTGAAGCAATTTAAAAATTTTAGATAACATTAAGAGGTGGTTAATACAGTAAAATATGTGTCTCAGTTTAAGCTGGCAAATTCTTTAGCTCAAATTATAGTGTAAGTAGTGTAAGTTCTCGGACTATGTGAACCTCCGAATAACTTCATTACTCTAAGTTCTTCTCTAGTGATTGACTGCTCAATTTCAGAGATATCTTATTTTAGCATTACCCTTTTAGTTTCACTCCCTGAAGAATATATTTTGCGTCTATGTATGATTCAGATATAACAACTTATGTCTTCTCGCTGTTCCCTTTTTTCATTAAGTTAGTTTCACATTTTATTAATTTTAGCTAGCAGTATTAGTCCAACCGATCCTCAACCATTAGTAGTCATTTTAGTTAGGTTGTGTTGTTATGGTTAGATTGAATGCTCAGCATATTTTTTTTTTTTTTTAAAATAAATTTGTAGCATGTACTGAATATGTTCTATCTCCGCAATTCAGGTTGGTTGGATGGTTTTGCTTGGAAAACTGTTGTAAGATAACGGTATGTACCTGCTTTGTTATTATTTTTTTTTTTCTAAAATAGAAACTTATGGTAGTAACCCTTATGAAAACCGTGCTTATTAGTAATCTTATCTCATAACATGGAAATATTTATTGAATCTGTTCAATGTAGCGTCTTTTTCTTCTTTCGCCTGCTTCATCATTTAATACTAGATAAGAGCTGTTAAATATGGTTGCAGAGTATCACTCAGATGTAGGACGAACTGACATTTTTCGTTACTCACCACTTGCTAGTCATTATAAGCTTTTTCAGCTCCCGTTCTTAGGGCATGTGTATTGTATGGTAGAACTTCAAGTTCTGTCTTGATGTAGAGCTTTAAAGAAGTATTGGGGGTAGGACCAGGGACTGCTCCTACCCAAGTTTACTGCAGCGCTGCTGCTTGGGGTGAAGATTTTGACACACGTTCTCACTTTTTAAATCAATGGTTAATATTAATAGACTTGGTGTGGTCCCACATATATCAAACATATCTTGGTCGTTCTCACCAAAGGGGGGTGGGGGAACATGGCTAATAATGGACAGTTGCTGCAAAGGCAGAAGACCTAAGCAGGAGCAGTTCCCATTCCTTCGTTGGGGTCTAGGAACATATCACATGCCAATCAGAAGTAGCATTAAGTATGTGTGAATCATGAATAATTCAAATTAATGAAGTTTGTTGAAATTTAACATAGTAAGTAGTTTGAAGTTAGATCTAATCTTTGGAAAACATACCAAATAGAATACAAATAATGCTATATTTGTTGTCAGATGTTGCTCTTTTTTCTTTTTCTGCTTTTGTTTTCCTGTTTTGATAACTCTAGGAACATGAAGGTTGGTTTTAAATTTGATCCGTTACTGCAAGTGCGGAGGGGTGCTTGCCCACACTCCTCCCCTCCCCTCCCCCACCACCACGAACGGCAACTATTTTACAGATGCCGAAAGTTGTGAAATACTGGGGTTAAGTGGAAAACTTAACCTGGGGAGGTATCAACGTCTTCTAAACTAAACAGTCAGGTCATTAGTCAGTGACTTAACAACTCAATTAATTAAACTATTCTGACTTGGATTCACAGCCAAGCATGGCAAGGGCCTGTTTGGGGCGGAGTTTTCGAAATACAACTTTCTTAAAATGCATATCTTTTTTAAACATTTTTTTTTAAATGTGATTTTTTTCCTTTTAAATGCATTTGCTAAATTAAGTCAGAAATTAGAACGTTTACAAAGATAACTCTTACACATACTCCCTCCTTCCCGATTTAATGTTCTTAGTTTGACTTAGTTTGACTTGACACGAAGATTAAGAAAAAATAAATGTTGCGAGTATGAAAATTAAAGTAGGAGAGAGAAAGTAAATAAAAAGTTTTTGTTGTAAGAATGACAATTGGGTTTCATTGTCTATTTTAACTAATAAAACAACTAAGAATTTTAAACTGGGACATGCTAAAAAGGAAAGTAAGAAATTTAAAACGGGACTGATGGAGGGGGGAGTACTATTTATGGGCAAAAGTCAACGTTCATTTAAAAGCTAATGCAACTATACCAAGCTCCTAAATTTCAAAGTCAATTATGCTGCATATAATGTTGTTTGAAAAATGTAAGCATTTACATGGAAAATATCGTGTTTATTACTCGATTTATTCAATAATAACTGTCACATTTTCTCTTTTAGTAATAATTTTTAAATTTTTACTAGGATCATTAATTTTTATTTAAATTATTGATCAAAGTTATATCAAATTAACCAAAAGTTCACACTCACGTGTGAAACTGAGAGAATATAAATTAGTAATTAAATTATTTAAAAAGTTTGAAAAGTCAACAACAATGAAAAACCTATTGGTTTGGTTCAGCCCTATAAGCACGCCGGTCATGATCTCTCTTGTTATTTTCTAGTCAATTTATTTGAAAAAAGATTCACATCTTTATGTCAGAGAGGACTATATTATACACTCCCTACCTATAGAAATATAGAATTGTTCAAAACAAAAATAAGGTCAAAATGGCATTAATATGTCCACTTTTGTGTTAGAGATGTTGAATATGCATCCTTTTTTTTTTTTAAATTTATTTAAATTCATATATAGGTAATATTACAATCTATATTAAAAGAAAGGTTGAGCACATCCCGATCAATTCAATTTATTCAACGCCCAAGTCCCCAACCTAGAGAATTTGTCCGCAACGAAGGTCCCTTCGCCCCAGTAAAAATATCAATTCATGTTGTTGTTGTTGTTATTATTGTTGCGTGGGAGCTTTTATATTTTGTTTCGAGAGATCGATCTCCTTGATCATTTTTCTTTCTCTTTGGATTTCCCGATAAAACCCAAGTTTGATCTTTGTTGAAATTATGATTTCCAATATAATCAATATTCCTACTCTTTGTTGAGGATAATTATATTTTCACAAGTTTATTTTTTTTTTTCTTTTTAAGTCAAGATTCAATTAAGTTGATCAAAAAGCCAAAATTTATGTCATGATAGAGTACGCAATTTATTGAAAAATAGCTAATATAGAGTTTGGAATTGGTAATTTATTAGGACAAGAGAGTAGGATAAGGAAGGTGGTTCAAGTGAATAAAGCTATGTAGCATGCCTGATAATAGTGCTAAAACAAAGATCTAATTGACTAGCTTAATACCACTAATAAATAAATATGTACTCCCTCCTCCCCAATTTAACATTTTTAGTTTAACTTGACACGAGAATTAAGAAAAAATAAATATTGTGAGTATGAAAAGTAAAATAGAAATGAGAAAGTGGATAGGAAATTTTCGTTGTGAGGATGATAAGTGGGTCTTATTATCTATTTTAAATAATAAAGCAACTAAAAACCTTAAAATAATGGAACAAATTAAAAAAGATTAAAAAAGAAAATAAAAAATCTTAAACCGGGAATGAGGGATTACGATAATAGTGCTAAAGTAAAGATCTGGTTGACTAAATTACTACCAAAAATTAATAAATAACGCTAAAAAAAAAAAACTTTCCTCCAAAATAAGGGCCTTGTGGGTCCGACCTTAAACCAGAAAATTTGTTCCGCTATATTTTTAATTTTGCCATTGCTCCCTACATTTAGATTTTGTATGACAATCACCAGAGTATATTGTTTTCTTACATTGTTGATCCATAATCCTAAAATTGTTATAATTGAGTTATTTATAATTTAACGAGAAATTCAAAGTAGGGACTTAAATGCAATTTTGAAATATTTAAGGTTTAAAAGAAAACAAACCCTCATCTTCTCTAACCCACACCCACTGTTAGAGAATCATGCGCACATG
The DNA here is from genome assembly GCA_022495995.1 of Adenophora triphylla var. japonica. Lineage (NCBI taxonomy): Eukaryota > Viridiplantae > Streptophyta > Magnoliopsida > Asterales > Campanulaceae > Adenophora > Adenophora triphylla. The sequence continues at coordinate 43,700 of JAFEMH010000199.1, forward strand.
AAAATTGTGCGGCTCATCTTCCGATTAAAATCATCCGAAAGAACATTAACAATCAATAACATGAGAATTTGACCAATTTAGCGATTAGAAAATGTGATCGAAAGTTTGCATAAGAATTATTACCATTCTAAATGTTGAGTTTTCAGAAGATTGCAACAAAAAAATTATTATTTTCTCAATAATCAGTTCAAGAAATTTCATGATAGCAATCTCTTTATTAACAAAATATCTAAAGTTGGAGAAGATGAACATTTTTTTTTTTTTTTTGTTGAACACTACATTTCTTTGACAATTTTATATGACGATTTTATGTTAGCAGAAACTTTGTTGTATTTATTGTTCTGTTGACGTTGAATACTTCACATTTTCACTCAAGTCCCTACTTTAAATCACTTTTTGAATTTTGATCACTTAACGGTACAAATCATAACCCAATTATAGCAGGGGACCAACGAGGTACAATAATGGGTAACTTTGGTCACAAACGTACAAAGTCTAAATGATGGGACCAATAACATATTGTTGAAAAATACAAGGAGAAATTGTCGACATTAAATTAATAATAAAAAAAAAAAAAAGAAATCCACCATTTAATTTGGTCACGCATCTACAACCGGAAACTTAGCACTATACATAGCTCATCACCCCTCTTCACTCAACAACTCTCTCTCACTTTTCTCTCATTCACACTCCCCTCTCTCTCCATCGCGATCTTATCTCTGTATCTCCTTACATTCAAACGGAGTAGCCGAATTAATAAGACGACACAGAAATCGCGTTAGAATTCATCGGTAATATAGTTTCAATCGGCGTATTGCATAAATTAGATAATGGCGAACCAGTTGGAGAATTTGGTGGAGTCGATTAAGTCCAAGGTAAGATCATTGAAGAAGAAATCATCGTCGAAGAAGAAGCCTTATATTAAAATGGACAAGAGCTCCAGCGTCAAGGTGGAGATTCGTAGCCGTCAGGCTCGTAAGATCATCGACAAAACTCTCCAGGCCGCCGATCACCCCGGAAAGCGTACCATTTTCTAGCCATTTCATTTTCATTTTCATTTCAGATTAGAATTTGCAGGTTAATTCAGTTTCGCTTTTGATTTTTGTGATGGATCAGTATGGTAAGCTGTAGATAAATTCCAATTCTGCTGATTCCGTTTGTTCTCCGTTACGCTTTCTCCGTTCAATTTAGGGGTCAGGTAGGGAACCGTTTCGGGTTGAATTCTTGATAGTAATAAAACCTTTACTTACTAGACACACATTTGCAAATTGTAAATGGATTTATATTATTCCATCCTTTAGAATATCATTTTTTTTTTCATACAATTTTGTCAACAAATACTATTAGCAGTATAAGTTTGACAATTAAGTCTGTTGGTCAGTTGTTATCATTAAGCAACCCTTGCACAATTTCCATTTCACCAGAGTCTATGAATATGAAGTATAACACGTCGTTGTGAAGGGGGCGTCCCAATGATTTTCATATTTTGATTCACGTCATGATAATGTGACAAAGCTTCAAGCTGGTTGTTACATGACTACCAGAACCCTCCTCTTTACCCGGCTTGGGACATGCAAGTATAGTTTCTTAGCGGAGTTTCTCGTTGTGAAGGGGGCGTCACAATCATTGATTTTGGAAGGTTAAACAAGATTACTTCGCCTTTTCGGAACAATACCAACTTGGTGATTACAAATCAAATCAACTTGGTGCGTGCAGTGCAACCCATTATGATTTACTCAGTTTCGTCCTAAACAACTGTTTGTCTTATTTCACAAGTTTTTTTTTTTAAGATTTTATGGATCATGTTTTATTTGCTTGCATTTTCTTAAATTTATATATTCCTCTGTCCCAATTAAAACTAAACATTTTATTCACAAGGATGTCTCAATTGAAATTACTCTTTCTAAAATGGAAAAAATATACACCTTCGTCCCGGAATGATCTTTCCACGTTTTTTGTTGAAGGTACTTTGAGTAGTAATATTAGTTGATTTAATTATTTTTAATGAAAATTCAATTTTTTTATCAATACATAATTATAAATACTATCAATAGATATTCATTCGGATAATTAATCAATCTAAAATTATTGATCAAAATACATTCGAGAAAAAAATAGGAACATTATTTTGGGATGAATGGAGTAATATCTACTCGAACGCTACAGTGGAAGGAAGTGTGTTGAATCAAGAGCAAACAGTAAATGTCTTTATTATGGACGCTTTATTCTGTCTCCACTTATGAAAGGTCAAGCTGATACAATAGGCATTGCGATGCGACAAACTTTGCTTAGAGAACTAGAAGGAACGTGTATCACACGGGCAAAATCTGAGAAACTACCACATGAATATTCCACCATAGTGGGTATTCAAGAATCTGTCCATGAAATTTTAATGAATTTGAAAAAAATTGTATTAAGAAGTAATCTATAAATGCGGCCATTTGTGTAAAAGGCCCTAGATATGTAACCGCTCAAGATATCATCTCACCGCCTTATGTAGAAATCATTGATAATACACAGCATATAGCTAGCTTCACCGAACCGATTGAGTTGTGTATTGAATTACAAATTGAACGAAATCGCGGATATCGTATAAAAACAACAAAGAACTTTCAAGATGGAGGCTATCCTATAGATACTGCATTCATGCCTGTCCCAAATGTGAATCATTATAAAGCACTATCACAACTTTTTACTTACAGTATATTCTTTCGCATTATCTTTCTTTTATCCCAATTTTCATATTCATAACATTTGCTCTACCAATAGTTTTTCTTAGGGGGCGTTTGGTTGGCGGTAATTGATCATTTCGGGGCGGAATGGATGGTCAATTCCGTTGACATCATTCCTTAGCCCCGTTTGATTCGTTGGAATGAATTTTTTTTCCATTCCCTACGGAATGAATTTTCATTCCTTCCAATTTTGGAAGGAATGATGAATTCCTTTGGCAATGATTTTTTTTTTTTTACCAAAATACCCCCAAATCCAAACTATCCCTACCCCCTACCCACCCCCACCCAGCCCCTACCCTACCCCCACGAATTTTTTTTTCCTGCCTACCCCCCCTCCCATTCAGCCCTGCCCTACCTCCCACCCCCACAAAAAAAAAAAAAAAAAAATTCCCCTACCTACCCCCTCCCCCATCCCATTCGCCTCTACCCCCCACCCCCACCCTCACCCCCACAAAAAAAAAAAAAAAAAAGAAGAATTCCCCTACCTACCCCCTCCCCCATCCATTACCCCGCCCTACCCCCTACCTCCACCCCCACGAAAAAAAAAATAAAAATTTCCCCTACCTACCCCCTCCCCCATCCAAACTCGCCCTACCCCCACCCCCTTCCCCCACCCTATGAAAAAAAAATATTTTTTACTCATTTTGCATACTTCTACCTATCCACCCTTTCCCCTAAAAAAATATTTTTTTTAAAAAAAAAGGGTAAATTGAACATTTTATATGCTTTCATTCCATTCCTATAATTTGTATTTTCAAATCAAACATGATTTGCCAAGAAATTGAATAACAATTTCATTCCATTTCGTGCCAACCAAACGGAGGGATTTGACCAGTTTTTTTTCAATTTTAATTCTTTAAGGGATAGGAAACATGTCCCACAAATTGCTTCCCCGTTTAGTTGGAATTTAATTTTATTAAAAATTTAAGTAAATTTTGATTAATATTTAAAATACCATTATATTACTAGGAAATAAATTTTCATTTTAAAAAATATTTTTTAATTTCAAAAATATATGTAAATCATTAAAAGTATTTAAATAATTAAGGAATTTCAAATGATAAAACTGATACGTATCAAATGCATGATTGATTTTTCTTTTCCCATACGTGCATTAAGGAATTTCAAAAAAATAATAACATCCCTTTTGAATTTATTTACACGATTTCGACATCTTATTGGCTTTTTGGTGGACTTATATGTACACCTGGTCCATCTTTCAACCATAAAAATGTCCCAATCATATTCTGATGCAAGCTGCGAATGCGTTTGGAAACGTGTGAATTGGCTTTAGATAAGAAAAGTTCAATGAACGGTATAAATTGAGGTACGAACGTGAATTCGTGATCAGGCAAGGCCCAATGAATTGGACCTGAACGATATAAATCGAGATACGAACGTAGAACTGCTGAAATTTCCCAATTGGTTTGGGCCATGAATATTATCCTAATAACCAAAGTATCGTGCCGAGTAAGGTCTTCCTCGTATGCTGAGGAACGTTTACCTCGGCCTTATGTCATCATGCTTGGGCCGTCATGTCGCAAGTGACGAGGAGAGAAAAGTTCTTACCTTGGCATTTCATCACTGTGACGAGGAAACAAAATCATTTACCCCGGCATATATACATGCCGGCCAATCTCCAAATGACGAGGAAGCAGAATCATTTACCTCGGACTATTTGCCAAGGCCGAGGTAAAACATTTATGTTCCTCGGCGTTCCGACTAGCAGTTATACAGTCCTTATTCAACAAGGATTATACATACAAGAATGATCCAATCAGGATTATAATTACCAACACCACTTCAAATCAAACAAGGACTCCTTAACAGATATAATTCTCTTAGGATTATATCTTGTCTCTTTACAAGTTCACTTCAACATGGATTCTATCAATCCATCCCTATAAATACAAGCCCCATGGCTCATTATTAGGTACGTTACTTTTTACCTTGGGAAAACTCTGTCAATTTGTTTTCTCACATACAAACCGTGAACTTACTCTCACGCCGGAGGGCCTTTAGCCGGATCCGCCCCGGCTTAGTTTACATGTTTTCTCTTATTTTCAGGCCTTGCAATCACCGGAGCAATCATCGCTTGAATTTGGGCTGATTTGACGATTTTGGCATCATCAATTGGTTCCATTGCCGGGAACATCGATTCAAACACCCTTTGTTTGGCCTGGAAAACGCTCGCTAAAAGCCAATTTTCTTGCCGGAATTTTTCTCTCATTGAACGGAATTTCCGGAAACGTTTGGGCTCTGTTCTTGAAACCGCCGGAATTTGCAAATCTCAACCGAAATCTACCCAAATTCCGTTGGAGGCATTTTTAGCGTGAAATTCCGCCCCAGTTTGGCTTGAATTCTTTGGTGTTGAAAAAATCACAATTAGCTGTTTGTTTGTGGTCAAAATTTGCCCTAATTTTGGCCATAAATTTGGTTCTATTGAAATTGTGGTTTTTGGAAAATTTACACTTGGTAATTTCTTTGTTGACTCACAATGGAAGGACAAGGTTCTGAGTGTTACGGCCGAGGATCCAACCCGGGTGAATGGGGCGAACACCGGAGCCCAGGAGGCCGCCTCCTCCTCCTCCTCTACCTCGGCCCGGATGCCCCTCCTCCCTCTCCGCGACCCTTCGTTCCAAGGGTCAGGTGAATGCCGAGGGAGAAGGCGCTGAGCTTCCTCGTCCTACTCGCGCCCGCGGAAAGCAAGTGGGAAGGAAGAAAACAAAGAATGCCGACGCCGGTCAAGCAGGAGGAAGTCAACCCATTGACCGACGCTCTTTGTTACATAGGCAAATGGAGACATTGCAAAGAATGTATGAAACACAGGCTGCTCTTTTGCAATTGGACCCAGAGCATTCCATGGCTGAATTTATTAGACCATCTGTGGGCAACGTCCTCGAAAAGGGACAAGGTGAGCAACGAGCTCCTCTCCTCAAGACCGCTGAATTACCACCCCGGGAACCTACCCGTCCTCGGCATGACAGTAAGAAGAGGGATCAGGTGGTCGACTTGAGAAGCCAATTGACTCCCAGGGAAGAGGAGGTGAACTCAAGGGACCTAAGGACGAGGCTCAGTCTAAACAGGCGAATGTCACCACCTCGTCTAGTCATAGCACCCCGGCATCCAGATTCTCCTCGTCCTCATCGATCCCGCCATGATTCTCCTCTTCCTCGGCATCGTCGGGATTCTCCCCGTCCCCGTGTTCGTGAATTTGCTAAGCCAAGGACCCCGGAACCGTACAGGATGATACTTGGTGGCCAAGACACAGGAATTGAAGCGTGATAAGGCCCCTTCCAAACGGACGGCCACGACATGACGCGTAGCACGGTAGGGTGAATGATCGCCCCAAGGAAAAATCCGTCGAAGCTCCCAACGAAGCACCCGCTCAGCGGTGACAAGGGAGTGGAAACCAAGCAATGGGAGCTGTTGAAGCAAAGACTGGATGACATGGAGAGGGGAAAGAAGTTCAATGACGATGATTATGGTAGGCAACACGTCCATTCTCCTTGAGAATAACCGCAGCCTCCACCTAATCCCCACCTCAAGCTCCCTAATTTCGAAAAATACAATGGCACTACTGATGCAAAATACCACGTGCAAAGTTTTGAACAAACTATGAATCTCCTCACCACTGCGATGACCCTTCCTGTAAAGCTTTCGCGAGCACCTTCTCCGAACGACTTTGACTGGTTCCGTGAGCTTAAAAGAGGTAGCATCGATTCTTTGGAGAGGCATGAGGAGAATGTTCTTGGACCACTTTGCTACCGCTAGTAAGAGGAAGATAAAGGAGCTGGCCGACTTGGCCAACATTGAGCAGGGAAAGGGAGAGACCACCCTCAGCTATTATAATCGGTTCCGAAAAATGGCAGACCAGGTTGAAGAGAGCCTCACTGATAGGGAGGTCATTGTTTGTTTCAACTCTGGCCTAAAATCTGGTCCCCTCGTTTATGAACTCTCCGCCCGGGAACCTCAAACAAAGTCCGAACTATACAAGGTAGCTTATGCCATTTCCATGGCTGAGGACAAAACAAAGAAAAGGGGAGCTGACAAAACGAAACGGGCGACATGCACTCGCCAGAATGATAATGGGAACGACAAGGGTTCCAAAGGGAAAAATAAAACAAGGAGCACGGAGAAGCTTGAATTCACTCCTCTTACAAAACCCATCTCTGAAATCATGCAGCTGGTCAACTTTCCTCCACCCCATCCAATGACAGACAAGCCAAAATTCCCTCGTAACATGAACAAATACTGTGATTTTCACAAAGACCACGGGCACACCACTGATGGCTGTTGGGCCCTCAAGAAAATAATTCAAAAATGGGTCGACGAGGGAAAGTTAGATCGTTATGTCATGAAAAAAGACAACAAGCGGAAGCGGAAGGAAGAGGAAAGTGAAGATGACGACAAAAGCGAGGATGAAGACCGCAGGCCTCCGAGGGCCAAGTTGCATGTGATACGGGAAGAGGTAACTTCTACCAGAAAATTAAGGGACCAGATCCACGAGCTGAGAAAAGTATACCATGTTCCTGCTTGGATCCATAAAGCAGAAGAGGTCATTAGTTTCTCTCCTAATGAGTTGGCTGGAAGCCGAGCAGCTCGTGAACAACCCTTGGTGATAAAAGGCCGAATAGACAATGTTGAATCCGAAAGACTCCTCGTTGACACGGGGGCCTCGCGTGACATCCTATATTATTCAGCCTTCCAATAGATGGGCTTGAAAGACACCATGTTGGAACCCTATCATGGAAGGCTAGAAGGATTCACCAATCACAAGGTGGGAGCCAAGGGAACTGTGGAACTGGAACTTGAAGTCGGTGATCATCCCTTCCTAGCCAAAGCCACAGTCAATTTCGTAGTCATGGATTTGACTAGTGATTACCATGCGATCATAGGCATTCCAAGTCAAGCTAAACTTGGGATGGTGGCCTCACTTCCCCACCAACGAGTTAAATTCCCCACTCGGGCAGGGATTGGATGTGTGAGGGCCACCCCCAAAGACTTCTTGGTACATGTCGTGAAGAGCAGAAAGAAATCCAAGAGTGTGGAGATAGATACCCCCGAGGAAAACATCAAGATCTCAAAGTCTCAGAAAACCACCGAAACTAGCTCCAGAATGAGCTATATTCATGAGGTGCTTGCAGATGAGGACGAACCTGTGGTCCTAGAAATTGCAGATGGCCAAGGCATAGTCCTACCTGTACCTGAGGAAAAACCTATGGTCCAAGAAGTTGCAGATGACCTAGGCGTAGTTCCTCCCGTATTCAAGGAAGACCCTGATCTCTTCAACGGCCAGAACTCGGGGGCCAACCACGACCTAGGGAAGGTCAATCTCCCCGATGTTGATAAACTTATGGAGGAAGAAGGCCTCAACGTGAACGACAACGAGGGGAGAAGAATTAGAGAGATCATTATTGAGTCTCTAAAATTCCGTGACGGTCCTGAAATGAAGCCTGTAGATGAACTGGAAGAGGTAGTCATCAACCCTGACTATCCTGAACAAAAAATCAAGCTCGGGGGCCAATTATCTCCAGAAGAGAAAGAAAAAATCATCTCCCTCTTGAAAAGCAGTCTTGACGTCTTTGCTTGGAGAGTCGAAGATATGAGGGGGATCAATGAAGAAGTAGCCCTCCACCGCCTGGAAGTTGATCCTTTAGCAAAGACTATCTCCCAGATAAGGAGAAATTTTGCAAGGGACAAGGAGGAAGCTATAAAAGAAGAGGTGCAGAAATTACTTAGCGCCGGAATAATTCGTGAAGTCAAGTACCCCGTTTGGTTGGCCAACGTAGTTATGGTGAAGAAGCAAAATGGGAAGTGGCGTATGTGCATAGACTTTACTGATCTAAACAAAGCCTGCCCCAAGGACAGTTATCCTCTCCCTAGAATTGACAAGTTGGTTGATTCCATTGCTGGACACCAAACTCTCAGCTTCCTAGATGCCTATTCAGGCTATCATCAGATAAAAATGGCGGAAGAGGACATTGAGAAGACGGCCTTCCAAACACCTGGGGGAAATTACTGTTACATCATGATGCCCTTTGGTCTCAAGAACGCGGGTGCTACATACCAACGGATGGTGAATCGAGTTTTTGCAAGCCAAATAGGTCGCAACATGGAAGCTTATATTGATGACATGGTCATAAAGACCAAGGAAGGCGATCCACGTTCCCGACCTGGAAGAGACAATTCACAACCTCCGAGCTAATAACATGAAGCTAAACCCAAGCAAGTGCGTGTTTGGGGTAACGGCCGGAAAGTTCCTAGGCTTCATGGTATCTCAAAGAGGGATTGAAGCAAACCCCGAAAAAATAAAGGCGCTCGTTGACATGAAGGAACCTACCACCATCAAGGAGGTTCAAAGACTTAATGGAAGAATCGCGGCCTTTGGAAGATTCATCGCCAAATCCGGAAAAGTCACCGCCTTTCTTCAAAGTATTGAAGGGTACCAAGAGCTTCTCTGGACTCCTGAATGCTCCGAAGCATTCCTCCGATTGAAGGAGTACTTGGGTTCCCCTCCCTTGCTTAGCGATCAGGACTCACGGTGAGATGCTTTGTACGTCTTCCTAGCCGCACGATCATGCTTTGTCGCAGTGTCCTAGTTCGAAATGATGAAGGAATTCAAAAGCCTGTCTACTATGTCTCTAAGGCACTGTCCGACGTGGAAAGCAGATACTTTAATGTGGAGAAGATAGCGTACGCACTAGTCATCGCCTCAAGAAAATTACGTGCCTATTTTTCTGCACATCCTATCACCGTATACACAAATGAACCATTGAAGAAGATACTACATAAGTTGGACGGCTCCGGACGTCTCCTTAATTGGTCCATCACTCTCACCGAGTTTGATATCACTTACCAACCAAGGAAGACCCTCCTTGCACAGCCTTTGGTTGACTTCATGGTCGAGACTGCCTTTATGGGTGAGCATCTCCCCACCTCTCGGAAGCAAAACGCACCAGAGGATAAAGACTCTCCCATTGAACTCCCACCCAACTGTTGGATCACTGCATACCTGACGGATCAGCCACAAAGGAAAGAAGCGGAGCGGGAATTGTGCTAGCAAGCCCAGAAGGAGAGTTTACTACTCAAGATGCCATCCGTTTCAAGTTCCCTGCCTCCAATAATCAAGCTGAATATGAAGCTCTAATATTTGGCATTGAATTAGCCTCCTTCTATGGAGGAACTAAGGTGGCGGCTTTCTGCGACTCCCAACTCGTTGTCAAACAAGTAAAGGGAGAGTATAATGCCCAAGACCCCACCCTTGCCAAGTATAGAGATCTGGTCCTAGATATGACGAAGAAGATGGAATTTTTCGAGCTCAAGCAAATAGGCAGGGAAGATAATCAAGTCGCAGACGTTCTCTCCAAACTGGCAACCATGGATGTGTCTAAGACCAGTCCATATGTAGTTTATGCCGAGGAACCTGCGTACGAAAGACTACAAGTCATGCTCTTAGATGGAGAGGAGAGATGCTGGATCGATGACTACATTGAATACATTGAGAAGGAGAAACTCCCCGAAGATGAAGCTCAAGCTAAACTCATCAAGAAGAGGTCTCCAAGGTTCGTGGTAATAAGCGGAGTCCTCTACCGAAGATCTTTCACGAAGCCCCTGCTAAGGTGTATCTATCCCAAGGAAATTCAGAACCTCTTGGCAGAAGTGCATGAAGGCGTTTGCGGCGGACACCCGGGGGCCAGAACCTTAGCTGACAAGATCATATCGCTAGGTTACTACTGGCCAAACCTAAGGGAAGACGCGCACGCCTATGTTAGAAAATGTGACAAGTTCCAAAGATTCTCTGACATTCCTAGATTACCGGCAGTTGAGCAAACACTTGTAATACCTACGTGGCCATTTGATATGTGGGGGATCGATATCATCGGACCCTTCCTTCCCGCCCGTGGTAATTGCAAGTACGTGATAGTAGCTGTTGATTACTTCTCCAAGTGGATAGAAGCCAAGGCATTAGCCAAGATAACGGAAGAGAACGCGATCAACTTTGTCCACGACAACATCTGGTGCAGATTCGGCCTCCCACATACAATTGTCTCTGATCATGGACTGCAATTCTCTACAGCATTCACTACAGAATTGGGAAGGGTAAAAGTCCGCCATGCAAAATCTTCAGTTAGCAGACCACAAGGCAACGGCCAAGCGAAGAAACAAATCCGGTCCTAACCGCCCTTACCAAGAACCTTGAGGGACGTGAGGGTAGATGGTTGGACGAACTTCCCCTAGTCTTATGGGCTGTTAGCACAACCACCCGGGGGCCAACTGGGGAAACCCCATTCGCACTAACCTTCGGTTCTGAGGCTATGGCACCAGCGGAGATGGCCATCCCTACTGTGAGAAATTCCCATTATGATGAGCAAGTCAACAAGGTCAATAGACTCCTAGACCTGGACCTGATAGATGAGAAACGACTAGCTGCACAGATGAGGATGGTGAATTACAAGCAAAGGACCAAAGCATACCCCGACAAGAGGGTCATCAGAAGAGTATTCCAAGTAGGCGATTGGGTACTTAGAAAAATTGAAGCTACTGGTCGGAAGGCAGAACAGAACAAGCTCTCCCCAAATTGGGAAGGTCCATATATCATCACTCAAGTCATTCGAGAAGGGACCTACAGATTGAAGACCAAGGAGGGGAAGGATCTCAAACATCCGTGGCACTCTGACAACCTTAGAAAATATTATCACTAGTCTAGTTTATTTTACAGTAGATTAGTTTCTTATTTTCTGTCTTTTATTTTTTGTTAGTTGATAGGATTGCAGTTCGATGTAATCGCATTTCAGTTTTACGAAAGCAGTTTCTTCCAACACGCAAAGCAACTATCAACTCTTCACACAGACACCAGGAGACAAGGACTTTATCCCCGACTCTTCTAAACACACTTCCTGTCAAGGGTCCGCCTTGATTCAGGATCGCCAACGGCCAAGACCAAGGGTCCTCCTTGGCCTGATGGCTTAACACATCCTGTCAAGGGTCCACCTTGATTCAGGATACCAACGGCCAAGACCAAGGGTCCTCCTTGGCCTAATGGCTTACCATACTTCCTGTCAAGGGTCCGCCTTGATTCAGGATCGCCAACGGCCAAGACCAAGGGTCCTCCTTGGCCTGATGGCTTAACACATCCTATCAAGGGTCCACCTTGATTCAGGATACCAACGGCCAAGACCAAGGGTCCTCCTTGGCCTAATGGCTTACCATACTTCCTGTCAAGGGTCCACCTTGATTCAGGATACCAACAGCCAAGACCAAGGGTCCTCCTTGGCCTGATGGCTTAACACATCCTGTCAAGGGTCCACCTTGATTCAGGATACCAACGGCCAAGACCAAGGGTCCTCCTTGGCCTAATGGCTTACCATACATCCTGTCAAGGGTCCACCTTGATTCAAGATACCAACAGCCAAGACCAAGGGTCCTCCTTGGCCTAATGGCTTACCATACTTCCTGTCAAGGGTCCACCTTGATTCGGGATCACAAACATAACAGCCAAGACCGAGGATCCTCCTCGGCCTGATGGCTTAATATACATCCTAACGAGGGTCCGCCTTGATTCAGGATCATAACACATTCAAAGCCAAGGAAACCTTCCTCGGCCTAGATAACTTAGAGTACAGTTAAAGCCGAGGAGTCTTTCCCCGGCATAACCACTTGCTCAACAATTACGGAGCGAGGAACCCCCCTCGGATCCCACCTTCTTAATTCTAGTGCCTCTGCCTAGCATACAAAAATATAAGCAAGTCATTAAAATAACACAAATCATGACAAAAGGATTTTTCATTGATATTCAAAGAGAATTACAAATCTTACCGTCTATTACAAAAAGCAAAGAAAGGAAAATCTATCCTAAGTTTGCTGCTCGTCATCAAAAGACTTCTCAAGCCACTCCTCAGTAATGGAGCCAGGGGGAGGAAGGACCGTTTGTTCAGTAAGGGCATTAGTCTTCTCGGCCTCTCCTTCCACCTCAACTTCCATGGCCTCAGGCTCTTCCGCATCCTGGATCGCCTCCACCAAGTCTTTGATATTACCAGGGACGACAGAGGCCGGCCTCCACACTTCCCTGCATGCTTGAGCATCCTTAGCCACCATTATTTCCAAGTTGCTTTCAGAAAAAGGGACCAGGTGGTGGAGAGCCCTAACTTCCTCGCTATATTGATCCCGGCAGATCAACATGGCTACTTTGTTAATATCCAAGCCGGTGGAAGGGTCAGCCAGGATGCTACGGGCAAGGTGGAGATACCCGTCTTCAAACATGGTTGCCGTTTGCTCATCCACGGCATCTTGAAAGGCCGAGCTGGCCTTTACGGCTTCCTTGAATGCCGAGCTCTCTTTGAAGCGCGCCACGGCCTCCTCCTCCCCGGGCAGAAGGGTAGCTTCTAACCCTCGACACTTGGCCTCAGCTTCATCGGCCTTTGTTTGAAGCTCGGCCTTATCAGTCTTTGCCTTGGCAAGCTCTTCTTCTTTAAGCCGGAGATGCTCCTCGGCCTTGGCCTTTTCTTCCTCGGCCTTCTTCACTTCGGCCTCCACTTTGGCCTTGGCTGCCACGAGCTCAGCATCCTTGGCCTTCAAAAGTTTAACCAAGGAAGCCTTATCAGTATCACTCTTCGCTTGGGCGGTCTTGGCCTCATTCAGGCGCCTGGCTTTTTTCTTGGCCAAGACATTCTCGTACGCCGTGACGGAAGCCAACTGAAAGAAAAATCAATATTAGAAATGTAAACAAATCTCAAGATCAATGACCAAGAAAAGGAGACATTTACCTCGGCGATTAAGAGCCCCTTATGACAGAGCAAGGTATCTTCGCTGGGAGCCTCTCTAACAAGAGCATCGTAGGCATCCTCATCCATAGCTCTCTGAACTGGAGCTCGGCCCAATCTTACTAAGGGTCCCTCCCTAGTTAGCAGAGGAAGCCCCCTAAGACGGGGAACGTTGAGGGCCATGCTCTTAGCTAGCTCGTCGGCCTCCTCAACGGTCTTGATATTCTGGATGGTTAAGGGAGGAGGAGCCTCAACATTGGGAGCCCCACTAACACTTGCTCGCTTAGCTGCAGGCTCCTCGGCACTAACAGCTTGGGCTCTTTTGGAGCCAGATTTCCTTTGGACGAGGTCGGTTTCCTCGGCTCCCACCTCCTCGGCCTCAACATGAGGGTTAGGCCCATCTCCAGTTATTGACTCAACCCGTTCCTCAGATGCTAAACCCTCGGCATTAGCATCTTCGTGCAGTTTGAGGGGAAGGGGTTTATCACCTTGAACGTTCAGTACCAGGTTACGAGTATTGGTTTCATCTTTCCTCTCCACCAAAGCAGACTTCTTGCTTTGTTTCCTCTTTCTCTTTATCAGCTCCTGGGGACTAAGTCTCTCCATGGCTATGGCTACTTCTTCCTCGGCGGTTAAATCTGTAAGGACAAGGAAGAAATGGTCAAGTACGAGCAGAGGAAACTAGCATGCAAAAATTACGAGTAACAAAGATAAATGTTTACATCCAACAATGTCAATTGCTTTCAGACATTGATCATGGGGACGCTCGGTCTTGCACCTAGTACAATCTTCATGGAATACTAAGCCGGGGTGTATCGTCCAATCGTTGAAACGCCGTCCTCTTTTGACAGTGACGAGGGGAGCCACCCCGTCCTTTGGCCCCTGCATCAATCCCGCTTGGATATAGTAATGATCCGAGGATTCAACTGCCTTCCAGTCGAGTAGCCCTACCTCGGCAAACTCCTCTAAGCGCTTGATTAAAGCCTGGGTCCACTCATATTGTTGGACAGCAAAGGAGGAAGTGGGATCCTTGCAAGGAGACTGGAATTCCCAACCTTGACGACTCTCAACCCGGATAACGTGGTTATCCCAGCCTGCAACTTTGCTAGACATGGGGAGAAGCAGCTTGGGTTTTTTGGAGACACTCCTAATAACTACGAGCCAACTTTCCTTGATAACTTGGACTACGTAGAAATGACGAAAAGCACCCATGGTCGGCTCAAAACCTAGGCTACGGCAGAGGACAATGAAGCTCACGAGAACCCTAGTGCCATTGGCTCCTAGCATGGCCGACACTGCCCTAACGTCATCCAAAAATTCGTTGATGAATGGGTCCAAGGGAAGACGAAGCCCCTGTTGAAACTGTTTGAAATAAAGATGGACATAATCTTGGTTGTAGTAGAAGTTCTGCTCCTCCTTATCAGTCTTGAGGTCAAGCTTGCCCATATAAGTTAACTTGTACTCGGTTCTATCCACCCCGTACTTGGAATATAACTTCTCGATCATGGGATCCCCAGGCTTTGGAGCCTTCTCCCTTTGTTTACCTCGGCTTTCCCTTCTTCGTACCAAGCGGCCATCAGCTTGGGCACCTTCCATGAAGGCGTCAACTATTTGAGTGGACGAGGTGGGTACTCCTTCTCTTCCCGTCATATCTGCATAAAGACGAGGGGACAAAGTTAGTTACCTCGTCAATGGCTGATTTTAGGACGGGGAAGGGAGTTTCCCCTCCTCGTCATGTCATAAGGCCGAGGAGGGAGCTGTACCTCTCAGACGCTCACGCATTTCGCGATTGGATGCCGGGTAGAACAAGTCGATGTGCTCCATCATCTCAGCCCTATCCTCAAAAACTATAACGTTGGGTGAACCGGACTCAATCCTATCTATTCTTGTGAAATCTGGGTATTGAAGGAATAACCGAGTCCGGCCATATCCTCTTAATTGCTTGCTTATTTCATCCAAGGTCAGCATCATCCAAGGTCCCCTCTCTCTCCGATAGACCCTTAGATTGCCAGTGTGATATCCATAACGGAATCGGGGGGAATGATCCCAAGAACGAGCCATGTCTAAGGGGAATCAAAGATTAAAGGGGGAGTTCGTTTAATATTCAAAAGTGTTCAACAAGACCCAAAAGAAAATCAAAGAGTGAAAGTTTTGAAAGTTAAAAACTTGAATTCATGAAGAAAAGCTCCATTCTTCAACAATGGCGGTTCGTTTTTCTTGACACATTCAAAATTCTTTCCAAACACCCTAGAAAACTTGTAATCAAAAGCGAAATGCAGGAAGGGGAAAGAATTTCATACCTGAGTGTGAAGGAATGAACGGAATCGCAACAGAAAGCAACGTCGCCGGAAGAATCGAGTTCGCCGGAAACTGGGTTCGAACAGATAGAGATCGCCGAAATGTTTCGTCGCCTGAACCTTGCTTTTGCTCTCAAATAAATGGGGTTTGTAAAGATTGAAATGAAAGGGTTTTAGCCTTTTATAACCCCTTAATCGGGTCAAACCCATGGGTAAAGAGAAAAAACGGGTAAGGCGCCCCAAGAATTAAATGCATATAACAGTTTTCGAGGCGTGACAAGACTGGGGGGCCCCAGGTAATCATCAGAATAGCAACCGTCAATTACAGGAAGCAACACCGAGGACACGTGGCAAACCTATTCGTATCCCATAGCCAAGGACGAGGTGACTTTCTACTCGTCCTAAGCCGAGCCAGAAAGTCGGGGGCCACTGAACGGTATAAACCGAGATACGAACATGGGCTTGCTCGAGCTGGGCCCAATTGGTTTGGGCCATGAATATTATCTAATAACCAAGTATCAGGGCCAAGTAAGGTCTTCCTCGTATGCTGAGGAACGTTTACCTCGGCCTTATGTCATCATGCTTGGGCCGTCATGTCGCAAGTGACGAGGAGAGAAAAGTTCTTACCTTGGCATTTCATCACTGTGACGAGGAAACAAAATCATTTACCCCGGCATATATACATGCCGGCCAATCTCCAAATGACGAGGAAGCAGAATCATTTACCTCGGACTATTTGCCAAGGCCGAGGTAAAACATTTATGTTCCTCGGCTCCGCTAGCGCTATACAGTCCTTATTCAACAAGGATTATACATACAAGAATGATCCAATCAGGATTATAATTACCAACACCACTTCAAATCAAACAAGGACTCCTTAACAGATATAATTCTCTTAGGATTATATCTTGTCTCTTTACAAGTTCACTTCAACATGGATTCTATCAATCCATCCCTATAAATACAAGCCCCATGGCTCATTATTAGGTACGTTACTTTTTACCTTGGGAAAACTCTGTCAATTTGCTTTCTCACATACAAACCGTGAACTTACTCTCACGCCGGAGGGCCTTTAGCCGGATCCGCCCCGGCTTAGTTTACGTGTTTTCTCTTATTTTCAGGCCTTGCAATCACCGGAGCAATCATCGCTTGGATTTGGGCTGATTTGACGATTTTGGCATCATCAGGGCCCAAAACATAATTCATACAAATCTTGATTACGACAAAGGGAGTGGGCTTAACCTACCTTTGCTCGTCAGGCTTCTTCGTCATTCCCCTATGTCGACCTTGATATAGCAGGGGTATAAATGATCAAGGCCCAATCAATTGCCTAATGTCGAGCAAGGCACATATCTATGCCGAGGAAGGCATCCCTCCAAGGCCGAGCAAGGCTCCACTTGAAGACGAGGAGCCCCTCCTCGGCTATCAACATAGGAGAAATCGGCATCCCCCTTTTCCTACCTCTCCTCCCCGGCCTTCCTTAAGCCGACCAGGCAACGTAAGTCGAGGGAGCTCTTCACCGGCGCAAGTGCAGATTGAAGTTTATACAATCCTACTCAATAAATAAAGGACTGTAAACAACTATAATCCTCATAGGATTATAACCTCATCTCACAAGAATTCTCATACAACAAGGATGAACAAGTTATAATCCTCCTTGGAGCAAAATCTTATCTACAAGCACTCCTATCCAACATAGATTATACATTGCTATATCTATAAATACAAGCCATAATTCACATATTTTGGTATGTTATCTTTTGATTCTAAACTCTTGTCAATTGATTTCTCTCTCTCACAAGCAAATACTTACTCTCATGCCGGAGGGCCTTCGCCGGTGAAGTCCCGGCTAAGTTTACGTGTTTGTTCATCTTTTTCAGGCTATTCAATCGCCAAGATACAACCTGCTGCTGGATTTGGGCTGATCCGAACGTTTTTGACATCATCAGTTTGGTTCCATTGTCGTGAAACGATTCGAAACACCCATTGAATAGCCGAAAAAAATCCCTTTTGTCCAGAAAAAATTTTGTTCCACCTGAAGGTTCGGCCCGCCTGAAAAGTCAGTTTGCCGAAAAAGCTAAAAAAATTCCGTTCATCTGAAAGTTATGTTCAATTGAAATTTCTGCCCTAATCCTAATGGAAGACGGGCGTACCGCTAGCAACACTCCTGAAAGGGTTCATGTTGAAGACATTCCTGTTAACCCTAGGACTGGTCTTCCTTTCACCAATGGAGAACTGCCTCCCCCACCACCGCTGATTGATGGGTTGCCACCCCTAGGAATGACTCTGCGTCCTAGGGCACAGTCGACGATAGAGGAAGTTGTTGCAAACCCTCCTCGTCGTCGGCGCCAAAGAAGGCCGGCCGACAGCCAGACGACGAGGACTGCTGTTCAGGGAGGCGCTGGGGCTTCTACCCAGCAAATCGATTGTCGAACTCTCTTGCGCCAACAAATGGAAACTTTGCAACGCATTTACGAAACTCAAAATGCTTTGTTGCAATTGGACCCAGAACACTCTCTTGCTGAATTTATGCGACCCACGAGGGCTGGAAATTCCCTTGGAGGGGAAAGTCGAGGTGACAGGCGTGGTAGTCAGAGGAATAGAGAAAATCTTCCTCATGGCCAAAATCCCCCTCATCGTGACATTGCTATCAAATCTAAGCAAAACCCCCCAAGATGTCCCTCCTCATCGTAGGTCAAATGGACATGGAAACGAGAGAGACGTGATAGAATTGAGAAGTCAATTGAACCACCATAGGGAGCAGGAGGTTAACTCTGGTGACTTGCGAGCTAGGCTCAGTCATATAAGACGTTTAACCCCTCCTCTTCATATCACTCCTCCTCGGCCGGTGAACCCTCCTCGTCCTAGGAGCACATTTCGACTGAGGAGCCCTCCTCGTCGCAGATCCCCTCCTCACCCAGAAAGGGCACCCAGGAGGGAGAGGACACCATCTGAATGCGGAGATAACCACTAGGATCCCGAGGAGCATAGTAGGGTAAATGGTCACAGAAGGAAAGAAAGATCTCACCGAATCTCTTACTTCAGCTCTGGGATTGACGTCAGAGAATTATTACTTTTGAAAAAGAGGTTAGACGAGATGTAGATGGGAAAGAAGGAGGTGGAAGAGGATGATACCAGTGCCACCCGACCGTTCTCCCAGGAAATTAATGATCTCCCTCCTAACCCCGCTCTTAAAATTCCCAGCTTTGATAAGTATGCGGGAATCACTGATGCAAGGGACCATGTTCAGAGCTTCGAATCTACCATGGCCCTCCTCACCAAAGCAGATGACATCCTCTGCAAAGCCTTTGCCAGTACTTTCTCCGGAACAACTTTGTCCTGGTTTCGTGAGCTGAAAAAGGGAAGCATCGACAGCTGGAGAACCATGAGGAGGAAGTTCCTGGACCATTTTGCTACTGCAGGGAAAAGGAAGAAGAGGTTGACTGACCTTGCTAACATCGAGCAAGGAAAGAATGAGACCACTCTGATTTACTATAACAGATTCAGAGCAATGGCGAACCAAGTGGAGGAAAGCCTGACCGACAGGGAGGTGATTGTTTGCTTCAACTCCGGATTAAGGTCCAGACAACTGATCTATGAGCTTTCCGCCAGAGAGCCGAAGTCAAAATCTGACCTGTATAATGTGGCATATGCCATAGCTATGGCTGAGGAGAAAAGTAAGAAAATATCTGATAAGCCAGGAAGAGGCAACTGGCGCCAACCAAGCCTCCATTAGAAACGGCTACAGAAGGAAGAACATAACCCGAGGCATTGAAAAATCCGAGGTTTTCACTCCCCTCACCAAACCAATCACATAAATTATGCAATTGGTGAATCTACCTAATCCTCATCCACTCAACGAAAAATTAAAATACACTCGTGACACCTCAAAATATTGTGCCTTCCACAAAGACCATGATCACGACACTGAAAACTGCAGCTCCCTCAAAAGAATGATCCAAAGATGGGTAGATGAGGGCAAACTTGACCGTTATGTGATGAAAAAAGATAATAAGCGAAAAAGGAGAGATGACGATGAGGATGATGAGGACAAGGAGGATGAAAGGGAGGAAAGACCTCCTAGGGCTAAGCTGCATGTAATAAGGGAGGAGTCTGTCTTCACAAAGAAGCTGAAAGACCAAATTCATGAATTGAGCAAAGTTTATCACATCCCTTGATAATTAAAGGGAGAATTGATAACTGTGAGTCGGAAAGACTCCTCATCGACTCGGGGACCTCCCGTGATATTATTTATTATTCCACCTTTCAGAAGATGGGTCTGAAAGACAGTATTCTGGAACCTTACAATGGAAGGCTAGAAGGTTTCACCAACCACAAGGTCAGTGGTATGGGCACCGTTTATCTATTGTTGGAAGTAGGTGATCATCCCTACCCAGCGGAGGCCACTGTCACATTCGTGGTCATGGACTTGACTAGCGACTACCACGCAATCCTAGGTATTCCAAGTCAAGGAAAACTTGGGTTAGTCGCCTCCGTTCCTCACCAACGAGTCAAGTTCCCTATGTTGGTGTAGTGCCCTAGACGTTTAGTTATGTTTGACTTATAATCTAAACCGCTATGTAATCGTCTTTATCATTTATTATAGAGAAAGTATATTTGGTTCATTATATGTTTACATGTTTATTATATTGAACTGCGTCCCTAGTTATTATGAATAACTAGTATAAGTTGGTAGTGGATAATCATGGAGATGATTATATGCATGTGATGCACATTACACTTATGGATATTTGCTAGAGAACAAGTATTGGAAATGACCTACCGATGAGATTTATGACATGGTCTATAGTCATATATGTCGTGAATAAATCTCATGATAGTCGTGTTATTGAATCCTTTGAACCTGAGATTATCATCGTCTTCCACACGATGAACATTTTGTTTGATATAGTCTAACACTATCTTTAATCGAATAGCAATAAGGGCTATGTTGGCACAATTAGATTCATGTAGGAAAGAATGATAAGTCAAGATGGGATTTGTCCCTCTCGTTGAGAGAGATGTTTGCTTGGTCCCCTCGATGAATGATGTTGATGAAATGACATGGACCATGACTCATGTTCAATAGGACATCCTGGACAAAGGGATTGTGACATTTGATGAGGGCACCCGACCCGGAACCTAACACTTGTCCCGAGCCTTAGAGCCCAAACTACAAAATACCACCTGAAATTTTTCAAAACATTTGGACTTAGATGGAAAAGAACTAACTCTAAACTTAACATTCACACTCTAACTTGGGACATCTCCACTTTGAGGAAAAGGGGTTAAATACTTAACAAACTTCAACCCACTTATTTACAAACCTTTACAAAAGTTCCATCTACAACTATTTAAAACAACTACTTACTTAGTTTCCATATTTACAAAAGCTTAAGTCATAACTTACAAATTTACATAACTTGTTTCATTAACAAACTCCAAACAATGAGTATCAACCAAAATACAAACCATCTAACCATAGACATACCCGAAAACCCAAAATACCAGTACAAACTCCGTACCACCCTTACTGGCCTGGTCCGCCTGTCTCAGTCCGATCTAAAACATTAAAGGGAGAAGGGTGAGAATAAATCTCAATAAGCTATTATGAATGCATCAATATGCCAAGTAAATGCAACACATATAAGGTGCATACAATCACGTTGGAAAAACAGTAAACACATTCCGTTACCTTGGTTTACCTTTTTCCGTCTGACCAATAAGTCGTACAATATTGGAGGATACCATTATATCACAACCAATAACATATAACGGAGAGAGCTATTATAATAACTCCTCTCTTGTGAACTGCTTAGGCATATTCACATCTTATAAGACCCGTTTTTCAGGGAACCATATAAGATATTAGCAACTCTGTAAGGCTTTTGGCTCAATACAGATGCTATAACCCCAATATGTGGCCACAGAAGGGGACAATCACAGGTATAACGTAATCCGATCACATTAGGTCACACTTTCCATAATTGATCGTATTCCGTTATACCCCAAGTCATCAGCTGATTAACACAAGTCAAGCACATAGTAGTTACTTGAATTAAAATCCACCAAAAGGGATGAAAGTATATCAACATGGTAAAACAATACTCATGTTCATCAAGACTAGAGTGCACCATTCATTTCATGCACTATGTACAATAATATCAATGCATATGAACTCAAATAAAGTAGGAAGGTATTATAAAATATTCCTACATAGCCAATATGAAATAATATATAACCTTTATGAAGGTTCAAGTTCCACTTACTAAGTTGGAGTTGCTTTGGCTAAGGAATAAATCAAGGTTACGAAGCAATTTCACAACAATATTTCAAGTACTTCTACTATTCCATTTTAACTAAGTAAGACATCCTTGTGTAGCTAAAATGTTCTACTTTAATCTTAGTTAAAGAGTGTTCAAGTTGGTTCTTATTTGGATATGTTTCCAAGCCTTTAAAGTTGATGCAAAATTTTCAGTGAAAGGCACGACTCGTGCCCTATGGAACGACTCGTGCCTTTTTTCCCCCAATCTACTCAGAACGACTTAGACCATTTCCACGACTCGTTGCCACGAATGGCAAAAGGGCACGAATCGTGCCCCTTGGTGTAAGTACCCAAATCTGGCTCATGCCTTCCGGTTAAATTTCCCGGCAATTTCGGTAAGTTTCCCGGTAATTCCCCGGACCTTCCTAGTGTTCCGGAAATGTCCTGGAGCAGTCCCAAATTAAAATTAGGGCTGAAGGAAGCCTTCCTAATTAAGAAAACACGTTTTTCTTAATTAGGGAGAAGGTTCTAGAATAATGCCACCTTGCATGGTTCTAGAATGCTGAGTCATTGTGGATAAGCCCGCACGGCTGCATTAGCTCGCTGCCCCTAGCCGCACGGCTTCATTAGCCTTATCCAGACTGCCTATAAATAGAGCCCTCCTCTACCCATTTCAACACAACAAAAATCATCCACCATCACACATAATACGTAAAACACACTCCCAAGAGCTGCTGGAAGTCCAAGAAGGTGAAGAAGAAGGCCAAGAAGCCACCTCCCTCCTCCTTGAAGATCCCAAGATCAACTCCTCCTCCTAGCTCCATCCAAAGAAGAAGAGGAAGCCATTGGTAACCTCGCACACCCTAACCTTGCATCCTAATTGCTCTATGTGATTCTAATTACTCATTGCATTTCATATATTGCATATTATCTTGCTTGGGACTTGGTAGATTAAAGATCATATTTTTATACCCCCCTTCCCCTTTGCATGCATTAGACATCCTTTGTCATTAAAAATGTAGTCTTTATCCATAAAGGTGCATCCTTTGCACCTAAACCCCCATTTTTCAATAAAAATGTCATCTTTATGCATCCTTTGCATATAAAAATACAATCTTTTTCAATAAAAATGCATCCTTTGCATAAAAATCATGTCTTTACATTTAAAATGCATCCTTGGCAATAAAGATCACTTCTTTAAATCAAAAAGCATCATTTGCAATAAAGATCACTTCTTTAAATCAAAAAGCATCCTTTGCAACCCAAAAATGTCATCTTTTCACTAAAGAGTCATTTTTTCATCATGCATTTCCTTTCCCCAACCTTGGAACGGACCGGTGTAAAAGATCCTATCTTTACATCGTTCCTTCCATTAAAGGTTCACGATTTCTTTGGAAAGGGATAACCTTGAACCCTATATCTCCGATTATCGCTTAAGAAAGAGTATGAAGCCTCTATACGAGCTCGACCTTCTTAAAGCGTAGGATTGATGGGCTAAGGACTCTCCTTTTCTAAAGAACCTAATCTTTGACCA
Organism: Adenophora triphylla var. japonica; assembly: GCA_022495995.1. Taxonomy (NCBI): domain Eukaryota; kingdom Viridiplantae; phylum Streptophyta; class Magnoliopsida; order Asterales; family Campanulaceae; genus Adenophora; species Adenophora triphylla. The sequence continues at coordinate 67,291 of JAFEMH010000199.1, forward strand.
AAAGAGAGTCATTCTCTCGATCACGCAAGTCCCGAGGGTCCCGAGGTTTAAAATGCGATGATCACAAGTCATAAGATGAGGACGGGATCATAATCCCAAATACATAAAATTCCAAGGAATCCCGAGCGACAACCAATAAATGGTTTGTACGTCCGGAAGACAACTTGGGACATTCCCCCCCTTATTTTCAAACACATGCACACAAGAAAGCACGCAAGCAAGCACGATTACTGAAATCTTGGGAGACTTGCTCCGGCAAGGCACTTTGGGTGAACGCCAAACGTTCTTCCCAAGGGGTAACTTAACCTCCGAACCCAAGTAAAACCTTTTTTTCAAAGTTTTGAGGTAATCAAAATGGCGTGGCGACTCCGTTTTTCAAATAACTCGGATGTCTTCAAACTCGCGTGAATCCAACACAGAATTTGGGCACCACATTCACAGTTTGGCGACTCCGCTGGGGAAAGTCCCAAAGGAGAAAAGCTTTTATTTTCAAAACAAAAATCGATACTCGGTATATAGGTGGAAACCACTTACCCTTCCTGTACACTCCCTGACGTGGGAGTTGGGATAACCGGTGGTTTAACAATCCACGTACCAGTATCCCTTTTCGAAAAAAAAACAATTTTGAAAAAAAAAAAAAAGAAAGCTTTTCCCTTTGAGCGGGTTAGACTCCCATCGCCGATTTCATTAATCGTGCTTGCTTTCTTTACCATGCATTGCATCATTTGCATCTTGGAATCTGTGCATACTTTGAAAACGGGAAATAACCCGAAAAATAGCAAAAGGAGTGGAACCTGGAAAATTGATCCATGCAGTCGTACGGCTCAATCCTCATTGGATTCTGACCGGGTGACCTCAGTGGCAATTCCACCAGGAAACATCATGGTTAATCTGGCAGTCCTAGCAGCTTGGGGTTATTCAGCTCCATGACTGACTGGGGCTCCCAGAAAATTTACGTGCTTATGTGTTGCATTTTCCCCCGTCCCGAAAATCATTCCTTTAAAACACATTTCTGAAAATCTCTGTTTTAACTCAAAAAGGAACATTTTTAGGAGACCGCACACTACGCGCACCTGATATATCCTATACACTTTTGCACGCACGTCCTTCAAACCCGAGGGTGGTTCCAGCTGCAGTCACGGACAGCCTTACGATGCTCCCGGGCGCGCACGGAATCATCCCAACCTCCCCATGGCAGCCAGTGTCGACTAATGCACACCCGTGTCACACGTTTCAAAAACCGTGACTTTTGGTTGGTTTTTGGTCTAGTCCGTGTCATATAGCCCAGTTGCATACCCACGTAAAGGTCAAGCCTTAGCTCATAACGGAAGCCAAGATTTTCGCTCAAGCGAAATTCTGCCGAAATTCCGACAAGGAAAAAACGGTGGGATCTTGACTCCGACATTGACTATTGACCTTGACCCGCACGGAATGCGTAAGAGTCAAGACCGAGTCTTTGCCAAAAAATCAAAAGATCTTTTTCGCTCAAGCGAAGCTCTGCCAAAATTCCGACAAGGAAAAATTGGCAAGATCTTGACCGGCATTGACTTCGATTCCGACCCACGCACCGTGTATGCAACGAAGTTCAATGTGACACCGTGTCATCCGGCTTTTTACCGCCCGACCCATGCCTATTATTCTCTCGGACATTACCGAAAGTCAGAAACCGTCATTCGCTCAAGCGAAACTCTGCCAAAGATCCGTCAAGGCAGAGAGACGAGACTTTCCCGGTATTGCCTTGACTATAATCCGCATCGCTAGTGCGTTGAAAGGTCCTATGACCCGCTAGACCCGATAGGAGCGTTCTTTACTCTCGGTCGGTGGGATCCGCGTGCCCTATAGGACCCTCGCCCAGGGCTGTCCACCCCGGGAGGTCGAAATACAGGTGGAATACGAGGGGCTTATAGACGTAGTGACGGAACCCACTGATCCAGGATCTAGAGTAGTTGCGAAAAAGAAGGGCAAACCCCCCTTTTCCAACCAAATAGAAATAAATAAAAGACATTGTTTTAAGTAAATTTGAACAATTAATGTAATCATAATTGCATTTTCCTATCTCTGATATCCCTAATCGAGACCTCCTCGGTCCGGTTTCCGATTTTCTATCCCGACCTTTCATGGTCAAACCCTAATCGAGACCTCCTCGATCCGATTTCGATTTCTCTCTCGACCTTTCATGGTCAAACCCTAATCGAGACCTCCTTGGTCCGATTTCCGATTTTCTATTCCGGCCTTTCATGGTCAAACCCCTAATCAAGACCTCCTCGGTCCGATTTCCGATTTTCCTATCTAGACCTTTCATGGTCAAATCCTAATCGAGACCTCCTTGGTCCGATTTCCGATTTTCTATCTCGACCTTTCACGGTCAAATCTCTAATCGAGACCTCCTCGGTCCGATCTCCGATTTTCTATTCCGACCTTTCATGGTCAAATCCCTAATCGAGATCTCCTCGGTCCGATTTCGTATTTTCTATTCCGACCTTTCATGGTCAAACCCTAATCGAGACCTCCTCGGTCCGATTTCCGATTTTCTATTCCGGCCTTTCATGGTCATATTCCTAATTGAGACCTCCTCGGTCCAATTTCCGATTTCCCATCTCGACCTTTCATGGTCAAATCCTTAATCGAGACCTCCTCGGTCCGATCTCCAAATTTCAATCTTGACCTTTCAAGGTCTCATCTTTTCCGATCAATTAGGATTAGGAGAAAATGTGTTTTGAGTAAAAAACTTAAGCGATAAGTGCATGTTACTTGAGCCTTTAGCCTAAACACTTACCTCCAAGTCTAAATCTTACCTACCTTACCTATCCCCGAGCCTAAACCTTGCCCGTCCCTTTCCCGCAGCGAGAAAGAAGTGGGCTAGAATACTGGGTCAGCGGCTTTTCAGAAAACCTTAGGTTCAGACAGTTCATCAGCTCAGAGAGTCAGAATGGCAGATTTGACAGAAAACAGTGAGGGTGCAGGAAATCAGATGATTAGGAAGGAAGAGTTAGTCCTGGCTTTGGAAAATGCCCAGAAGGTTCATGAAGAGCAGCTGTCATTGCTTATCGGTGCTCTTCGCCGCAATGGAGTCCAAGTAACAAATGAGTCCAACGGTTCCCTGGTAGTGGTCGAAGATGAGACTCCAGAAGTAGCCATCTCAGCTCCCCCAGCCTATAACCAATACCTTCCTCCATCCACATATGATCCCTTGCCAAGGACCACTTCTCCTCAGTCCTTTCCAACATCCCACTCATCAGTGGCCCAATTGCCTTCGCCTTCTCGTAACGGATTGGATTTCACCCCACTTATCCCTCGCTCAACAATACCGCCAGCTTATGCTCCACCTCACATAATCAGCTTGAGATATGTGGCTATGTTCGAAGCCCCTATACTCGCCAGAATGCGATCATGAGTTGCCAAAGGATGATCCGAGCCACTGTCACCTACCGGACTTAATGAATTCAGCCGTCGCTTGCTACTACAAGTCCTCTGTTGCTACCGTAGCCCGAGAGTCCCCGTTGACCCCCATGTGGTAATATTGATGGAACAAGTGAAACAGATGCAAGAGAAGCTTGACCTCATGATGAGTATCAATACTCCCTTGACCCAAGATGTCGGACTGTGCAAGGAAATGACTCCACCGAGCATAACCCAATGCCACCAAGCACTGGGCAAAGAACCGTACCGGCTCGCACCAGTCCCTCACAAAGGAAAGAATGTCGTAGCTTCCTTCGCCAAATCCAACAAAGGGAACCAATTGGACGATGGGAATCCGAGTTTTGAGAACAACAAGGTCTCCCAAAAACCTCGCTCCTTTCACTTTGACGATGCAGAGATGCCTTTAAGCAAGATTCTGGAAGAGATAATGAAAGAAAAACTCATAAAGCCACTGGAAAATTGGAAGCCCAGGAACCACAATGCTCAGTTGGATGAGTCTAAGCATTGTCTTTTCCATCAATACCCCGGACACGACACTGATGATTGCACCTATTTGAGGTAATGAGATCCGTAAGTTGATAGAAGATGGGAAACTCGAGAACCTCCATGGGCCAAAAACAGAAAGTTATGGTAAGAGGTCAATTCAGGAAATGCAAGGTCATAAACGTCGGCATGATGATTTTGGGATGCCCATGAGCAAAGTTTTCGGCGATTTGGTGAAACGAGGCCTTCTCACACCTCTCGAGAATTATAAGCCGAGAAACCCAAGTAGAGTTGACAGACCAAGTTCTCGCGAGTACCACAAGCATTTTGGTCATGTGACGCATAAGTGTGTGCATCTCAAGAAAGAAATTCAAATGGCCGATCTACGAAGGAAAGCTCAAGTTACCTGGCAATCCAACCCGCGAAGAGTAGCTAGACTAGGGTCTACTTATCCTTAAGTAAGATTAAAAAAAAAAAAAAAAAAAAAAAAAAAAGAAAAATAGTCTCTCACCAACCTTCGTAGGTTCTAGTACTTTTCTTTCAATCAAGTCCTCTACGGACATTGTATTTAATCTTCAATTTTCTATAAAAGTCTTCTTCTTTTCTTGCTAGACTTAAGACATTATTTGCACACCTACATTACATTTAATGAAATGGTTTTATTTTATATGATCACTTGCATTGCTCAACAAGTAATCTCTCGAAATAATTCACGTTCTGATTAATCGGTGTGAGAAAGTCAACCAATGCTCTCCCTATACACCTTCCTTACCCCACAAAAGGCCTCCATCAAGCCATACACTTTCCTTACTTCACAAAAAGGCCTTCATTAAACCATACACTTTCCCAATCATGCCCCCACCTTCATCTTGACCAAGTCAACGACGGCGGCAACATCAAGGGACAACAAAAGGCCACTCGCCTTCGAAAGATTGACCCCATGTCGACAACAACCAAAGAGCTTGCCTTAGACCTCAAGGGTATCAAAAAAGTTCAAGCAGGGGATCGCCTTGGCCCTCAGGTGCTTCAAAAAAAAAAAAAAAAGAAAAAATGTGGTGCAAAAAGAGTAATGCCCACTAGGCCGAAAATCCCAAAAAAAGGGCGCCTAGGCAAAAACAGGGTTGCATATAAAAAGAAAAAAAAAAAAAAAATCTCAAGTGCAAAAGAGTAATACCTACTAGGCCGAAAATCCCAAAAAAAAAAAGGCAGCCTAGGCAAAAACGGGTTGCACATATATATAAAAAAATGAGGCCAAGGATCCAAAGACCGCCAATCAAAAGCTTGACGGATGTGCAAAAATCAAAGCTCGTAGAATGAAAGTTGTCGATAACAATGGGGCGGTCGAAGCAAAGTCGAAGCATTTCATAAGCCCGTAGGCACGTACAAATCCTTTCTTCCCCAATGAAATAGGAAGCAATCGTAATCGCCCGTCCAAGAATGACTTGGCCAAAGAATCATCCCGAGGCCCACGCCTCATCATCCAATCTTCTCATCCAAACCTTTCCACTAAAGGAACCACAAATCCCATTTCCCAAAGCCAAACACAATCCGGCAAAAGCCGAACTACGGCGACTCCGAGCTCCTCACAATGAGGGGAACATAGGCAACCGTAAATGGTCCTGGCCATAAGCATATCCAAATTCCCGAAAATCCGGTCTCATCAAATGACCTCTCCCATAGACACGCATTCCGTAAAACCCGGTCTCATCAATGACCTCCCTATACACAAACCTTTCTTTCACACCACCCAACCTTGATCCGTGACACCGGTTGACTTTCTCCTCATGATTAATCGTAATGTTTGTTCATATCGAGATTAATGGTTGAATAACCCGAACATCAATAAAGGGTTTTAAGCAATCTTGTGATCATTGTAAATAAAACAAGTTTTCGTATGTCTTGACAAGTCTTCCTTTTCTACATCTTAGGAAAGATAGTGCTAAACACTGATTTTCTGTCAGCAGGGGCTTCCATACACTTTTACAAACCCTTCTACGCTTATACTCTCCCAAAAGAGTTAAACCCAAAGCGAGTTTTGTGCCTACATCGAATAAGGCCATCGGAATAATACAAGATCGGGATCTATTCCCACCTTTCGAAAAATATGCCCCTGCATGTATAAATTTCTAAGAATATTTTCTTTCACATTTCCTTTAGGTTGACTGATTGACTAAAGAAAATAAAAAAAAATAATAAAAAAAAAAGAGAGAGAGAGAAGTATAGGTTTTCCCTTTTCTGCTACAATTCGCATTAGGGCTGCCTTGACACTCTTCGAGTTTGGGGCTTTGCCAAGCCATTTCCTTAGATCGGGGCTTCTTTAGCCATTTTTGGGGTCCGCCTCGGGTTCCTCGCCCATAAGATGGATCCAGTCTTGGTCGATCAACCTCGGGATCAATTTTACAAGACCAATCATATTGGGATCTTCTCCTTAGACCGGGGCTTCACCAAGACCTCGCCTACTCGCTTGTCCAACCGGGGCTTTGCCACTGTGGTTTTGCCAATGAAAGGATCTTTCCTTACTTCAACAAGATATGGGGCTTTTGCAGAGAGTATTTCCTTAGACCGGGGCTTCGATAAGTTGCATCCATCCCTAGAAGAGAGGATTGGTCACTTCGACATCTCGTTAGCATCGCCTTCAAATGCTAGAGTGTGAGAAAAGAACATTCACCGAGACCCGAGGTTCAAACCAGCCTCACCAAGAGGGAATGCTAGTCCACGTTGACAACATCTCAAAGAATATAATAGCTTCAGCCCGCACCCAAGGGATACGACCCCACCCGCTTGAAACCCGTCTTAAACAATTTTCAAACACATTCCATATGTACATCCGCACTAGCCCCTACCATGTTTCCAAAAAAAAAAAAATCACCCCTAAGCTCAAGTAACGTGCCAATTGCTAATGATAACATTTTCTCCCAAAAAAGCATCTCCGTTATTCCCTTTATAATGAGATAACGCCAGGCGACAGTTTCCGGATTGTCAAAATCCAAACTTTAGCTACCTCTATCACGAATAGTGAAGTATGCTCAAGTTTTTCCAAACTTTAGCTACCCATATCTCTGATTCAAAAGAGATTGAGAAGTATGCTCAAGTTTTTCCAAACTTTAGATACCCATATCTCTGATTCGAAAGAGATTGAGAAGTATGCTCAAGTTTTCCAAACTTTAGATACCCATATCTCTGATTCGAAAGAGATTGAGAAGTATGCTCAAGTTTTCCAAACTTTAGATACCCATATCTCTTATTCGAAAGAGATTGAGAAGTACGCTCAAGTTTTTACAAACTTTAGTTACCCCTATAGTGACGTAATGCCCTGTAGCATATTTTACAAATTTACCCCTGTGGCTCATTTTGTTTGCCTTTGGCATTTTCAATTCTATTTTCAAATGATTAGGGTACGTCCCGTTTCTTTATAAAAATTATCAGGGTACGTCCCGTTTCTTTACAAAATTATCGGGTACATCCCACTTTCTTTACAAAAATCATCGAGTCCTTCTTACTTCTTTACAAAATTTCGATCTTTCTCGCGATCTCCGTCATTCCAAGGTGGAAGAATGACATTTCGCTCTATCTTTCGATCTCCGTTATTCCAAGGTGGAAGAATAACATTTCGATCTTTCTCGCGATCTCCGTCATTGCAAGGTGGAAGAATGACATTTCGCTCTTTCTTTCGATCTCCGTCATTCCAAGGTGGAAGAATGACATTTCGATCTTTCTCGCGATCTCCGTCATTCCAAGGTGGAAGAATGACATTTCGCTCTTTCTTTCGATCTCCGTTATTCCAAGGTGGAAGAATAACATTTCGATCTTTCTCGCGATCTCCGTCATTCCAAGGTGGAAGAATGACATTTCGCTCTTTCTTTCGATCTCCGTCATTCCAAGGTGGAAGAATGACATTTCGATCTTTCTCGCGATCTCCGTCATTCCAAGGTGGAAGAATGACATTTCGCTCTTTCTTTCGATCTCCGTTATTCCAAGGTGGAAGAATAACATTTCGACCTCTCTCACGATCTCCGTCATTCCAAGGTGGAAGAATGACATTTCGCTCTATCTTTCGATCTCCGTTATTCCAAGTTGGAAGAATAACATTTCGATTCAGTCAAAGCTTGAACTACGATCAAGGCTTGATTCCTCCGGGATACGTAGGTAGCCTTTTATAAAAGGTCCAGCCATTCGACCACTTTGGTCACCCTGTTTCTTTATCACTCCTCAGTGATAAAGCACCTCATAGAGGTTCGTATATCCGACCACCTTGGTCACTCCTAGCATATCCCCAGAGGATCAATTGCTTGACCTCCTAGGTCATTTTCTCTTCTATTTCCCTAGCAAGAGACCCGCTTTCTCTTCTTCCTTCCCCAAATGATCCTAATTCCGAACTACGGCCCGGCTTGATTCCTCCGGATACGTAGGTAGCCTTCCGCAGGTTCAGCCACTCGACCGTCTTGGTCACCCAATCCGTCTCGGCATTCGCCGATCGGATCCTTTTCTATCGACAACCCCACTCGCCTTGCAAGTGACGTTGCCGAGGGCTTCGTAAGTACCCAAATCTGGCTCATGCCTTCCTAAGCAAATTTCCCGGCAATTTCGGTAAGTTTCCAGTAATTCCCCTGACATTCCTAGTGTTCCGGAAATGTCCTGAGCAGTCCCAAATTAAAATTAGGGCTGAAGGAAGCCTTCCTAATTAAGAAAACACGTTTTTCTTAATTAGGAGAAGGTTCTAGAATAATGCCACCTTGCATGGTTCTAGAATGCGGAGTCATTGTGGATAAGCCCGCACGGCTGCATTAGCTCGTCGCTCTAGCCGCACGGCTTCATTAGCCTTATCCAGATCGCCTATAAATAGAGCCCTCCTCTACCCATTTCAACACAACAAAAATCATCCACCATCACACATAATACGTAAAATACACTCCCAAGAGCTGCTGGAAGTCCAAGAAAGTGAAGAAGAAGGCCAAGAAGCCACCTCCCTCCTCCTTGAAGATCCCAAGATCAACTCCTCCTCCTATCTCCATCCAAAGAAGAAGAGGAAGCCATTGGTAACCTCGCACACCCTAACCTTGCATCCTAATTGCTCTATGTGATTCTAATTACTCATTGCATTTCATATATTGCATATTATCTTGCTTGGGACTTGGTAGATTAAAGATCATATTTTTATACCCCCCTTCCCCTTTGCATGCATTAGACATCCTTTGTCATTAAAAATGTAGTCTTTATCCATAAAGGTGCATCCTTTGCACCTAAAACCCCCATTTTTCAATAAAAATGTCATCTTTATGCATCCTTTGCATATAAAAATACAATCTTTTTCAATAAAAATGCATCCTTTGCATAAAAATCATGTCTTTACATTTAAAATGCATCCTTGGCAATAAAGATCACTTCTTTAAATCAAAAAGCATCATTTGCAATAAAGATCACTTCTTTAAATCAAAAAGCATCCTTTGCAACCCAAAAATGTCATCTTTTCACTAAAGAGTCATTTTTTCATCATGCATTTCCCCTTTCCCCCAACCTTGGAACGGTCCGGTGTAAAAGATCCTATCTTTACATCGTTCCTTCCATTAAAGGTTCACGATTTCTTTGGAAAGGGATAACCTTGAACTCTATATCTCCGATTATCGCTTAAGAAAGAGTATGAAGCCTCTATACGAGCTCGACCGTCTTAAAGCGTAGGATTGATGGGCTAAGGACTCTCCTTTTCTAAAGAACCTCATCTTTGACCAAAAGAGAGTCATTCTCTCGATCACGCAAGTCCCGAGGGTCCCGAGGTTTAAAATGCGATGATCACAAGTCATAAGATGAGGACGGGATCATAATCCCAAATACATAAAATTCCAAGGAATCCCGAGCGACAACCAATAAATGGTTTGTACGTCCGGAAGACAACTTGGGACATTCCCCCCCCCCTTATTTTCAAACACATGCACACAAGAAAGCACGCAAGCAAGCACGATTACTGAAATCTTGGGAGACTTGCTCCGGCAAGGCACTTTGGGTGAACGCCAAACGTTCTTCCCAAGGGGTAACTTAACCTCCGAACCCAAGTAAAACCTTTTTTTCAAAGTTTTGAGGTAATCAAAATGGCGTGGCGACTCCGTTTTTCAAATAACTCGGATGTCTTCAAACTCGCGTGAATCCAACACAGAATTTGGGCACCACATTCACACTTGGCACGACTCGTGCCACGGCTAAAATCAGGTACCAGAATCAGAACATCAACAGTAACAACAAACAACCAATTTGTACTCACTTACTCTGTTTCCCAAGAGTCCAAAACAGGTCTATAAGGTACCAAAATCAATACCAAACATTTCTAACTCATCTCCCAAACCATTCTAATATCATCCACATCAATTTAGAACCCAATTACAACTCATTTATCCATGCAATCACTTTTATAAAAACATTAACACCATTTAAACCCTTCACCATTCAGGGCCGCCTTTGGGGAAGTTCAAGGTGATCATTTGCACAGGGCCCCAATTGTGAAGGGGCCCAATTTTTTTTTTTTTATTAGTAGTAATACTGACAAGTTACTGATTTGAAAACTTCTGCAAAAATAGGATGCTTAAAATTATACTCCCTCCATTCCTAAATGTTTGTTCCATTTGACTTTTCAAACATTTTAATTTAGTGATTTTGAAGCTTTAATTTTGGTTATTTCTACGAACGCTTTGAAAATTATTGATAATATACACCGCCGTTATGTAATACTCCGTCCCTAAATGTTACAAGTTTTGAAAATTTAGTAATTTTGAAGCTTTAATTTTGGAAATGAGACTAACTTTTTGGGACAAAGAAAAGGGGAAATTGATGTGTACGCAGCGGAATAATTTAATAGAGACTCGCTTAATCGAATCTCAAATGAGAATTTCCAAAGAAATCTCAGTAACAAAGTTAACAACTCGCCACCTTTGGAATCCACCAAAAGGATAAGAGTTGGGATAAAGTTCGCCACTAATCGGAATCCACCGAATAGATAAGAACAAATAAACTAAAGTTAAAATTAACTTAGAATATAAACCGAGAAGGGACAATAATTGCAATGCAATTCTTTAATTGAATAAACTGATCTATCTCTTTACAAATGAATGACTAGAGTATTTATAAACCTATTTACAAATGTTTTGAAGAGACACAAATATTGAACCATCACAAACATTTAAACAAACATGTCCCTTGGGTGAAACATTGAACCAGTACAAACATTCTTAGAACTTGGCCATTCATGAACCAACACCAGCTTTGCGAACTTCACGAACAGACACCAACTTCCAGGCACCCCTCGGTCGAGGCACACAACCTGCTCGGCCGAGCAACTATCTTCCCTCGTCCGAGCAACTCCCTTCCCTCGTCCGAGCAAAACCATTGGAAAGCCCAAGTTTCTGCCTTTCTCCCCCTCGGCCGAGGCATTGCAACAGCTCGGCCGAGCACTCATGCTTGAGACCTCCGTTTAAAACATCAGAATCGTTACGAGCCATGCCATCTTTGTCCCCAAGTTGTTCTTTCTCAATACGATCTACATCAGAAATGGGACAAACATTTAGGGACGAAGTATATACCTTTATACATATATAAAGAGAGTCACGGCTAACATCAACATAACCATTCGATATGTTGTGAAACCTGAAACAGATTTCAAGATTTTACGAAGATTATTAATTAATTTAGGTACTATTAGCTTTATAAAAAAGGGTCAGTAACCTGGTATTTGTCAAGTTGGTTATGTAATTGAACTGGAAATTAGAAGAATGACACGATTTAAGTGAAAAAGGACTTCAAATTATAATTGGTACTAATTTTTATTTTTATTGTAGAAGTGAAATTCAATATTAAAAAAAGGCCCATTTTCTTCGTTTGCACCGGGGCCCCAAAATCGTAGGGGCGGCCCTGTCACCATTACTCTTTCAATCTAAGTCTTTCATTTCTACCAAAATCAATTCCAACCTTAGCAAGAACACTTTTTAAAAATCAATTATCATGGTTTTAACAACACAAAATCATTTCCTTGAACCAAATATCAAATAACATCATCATATGAACAATTATTTGAAAGAAGACATAATAACTTACCTAAATGATGAGAAATGAAATATTTATTTGAGTAGCTCTAAATGATCCCCTCGCCGTCAGGAACCCGAATCCACCCTTGGTTTTGAAAACGGAGAAGTATTAAAGGAGCTAGAATTTTTCTAAGGAGAACCTAGGGATTAGAATATTTTCTCCATGGAAATTGCTTGGAGGAGCTGATGACATTATTGATCAAATGAAAATGAGTGTTCTTTTATTAATTCCATGGATAGGTATGAGAGGTTATACTAAAGCTCCTCAAACTTGAACAACTAATAAATAATAACACCCTAACTATCTATTTTAATAACAAAGTACCTTAACCCAATAAAATCATTTTAATAGAATTCTCTTTATTACTAATTCATAAGGACCTTTCATTTTATTTCTTTTAGATCCTTAAACATTCTTTTTAATTCATTTTCATCCCATCTTCACATAAGTTAGTTAATGCCCAATCTAACTTACATACTCCAACCAAGTATATGAATAATCACATAAAACCAAATAATATCATAATATGCACAAAATGAAATGCTACTACCCGAATTCCACGTGCTCAACGAGTGATTAAATAGTGCCTAATATCGGGGTCGTCACACTCACTCCCCCTTAAAGAAAATTTGCCCCGAATTTTAAGTAAACTTACTTGTACTCTCAAATAACGAAGGATACTTCTCCCTCATCTCCGACTCTAACTCCCACGTAGCCTCTTCAATAGTATGATTTCCCCATAGCACTTTCACTACCGGAATACTCTTAGTTCTCAATTCTTTCACTTGAAATTCTAAGATTCTCAAAGGCTCTTCTACATAGGACATATCGGCTTGAATCTCTTCGGGTGGTGAACTCAAGATGTGGGAAGGATCGTGACAATATTTTCTCAGCATAGACACATGAAACACGTCGTGAAGCAATGAGAAAGATGGAGGCAACGCCAACCGGTAAGCTAGTTCCCCAATCTTCTCTATGATCTCAAACGGTCCCACGAACCTTGGAGCGAGTTTCCCTTTATTCCCAAACCTTTTGATCCCGGTCCTCGGAGAAATCTTCAAGAAAACCAAATCACCAACTTGGAAAGATAAATCCCGTCTTCGGTTGTCGGCATAGCTCTTCTGCCTACTCTGAGCCGTCTTCAATCTGTCTCGAATCACTTTGATTTTCTCCATCGAATCCCTAACCAAATCCGGACCCCACAATTTTGCTTCACCCACTTCATCCCAACACATAGGAGATATACATCTTCTACCATACAACGCTTCGTAAGGAGCCATCTCGATACTAGATTGATAACTGTTATTATAGGCGAACTCAACTAACGGTAGATGATCTTCCCAAGATAACTGAAAATCCATCACACACGCTCTAAGCATATCCTCAAGAATCTGAATAATTCGTTCCGACTGCCCATCTGTCTGAGGATGAAACGCCGTGCTAAAACATAACTTGGAACCCAAAGCTTCGTGCAATGTCCTCCAGAATCTAGAAGTGAACCTCGGGTCTCTATCTGAAATAATGCTAACAGGAACTCCGTGGAGTCTCACAATTTCCTTCATATACAACTGAGCCAATCTCTCCATCGAAAACTTAGTTGACACAGGAAGAAAGTGAGCCGATTTCGTCAATCTATCCACTATAACCCAAATGGCATCCATCTTCTTCACAGTAAGAGGTAAACCTGTTACAAAGTCCATTGAAATCCCTTCCCATTTCCACTCCGGAATCTCTAATGGTTGAAGTAATCCCGCCGGTCTTTGATGTTCCGCTTTGACTTGTTGACATGTTAGACACTTAGATACAAAATCCGCTATTTCTCTTTTCATCCCATTCCACTAATATCCTCGTTTCAAATCTTGATACATCTTCATGCTACCCGGATGAACGACGAACTTGGACTTATGACCATCCTCTAGAACACGCCTCTTGATCTCAGGTGATGAAGGAACACAAATACGAACTCGGAAGGTAAGGAGTCCATCTCGATTCAAAGAAAAATCCCTGGTTTTACCATCTTGAACTTGTCCCAATATTTTCTTCAATTCCGGATCATTAGATTGAGCTTCCATCAAATCCCTGTACAAAATTGGAACGGATTGGACATTCGCAAAAATCAATTCATGCCTTGACTCTCGGGAACTCAAAGTTGACTATTAAGCCTTCCTACTAATCGCATCCGCAACAATATTGGCCTTCCCCGGATGATATGAAATTACGCAATCGAAGTCCTTCAAAAACTCTAGCCATCTTCGTTGTCTATTGTTCAACTCCTTTTGTGTAAATAAATATTTCAAACTCTTGTGGACCGTGAAGATCTCAAATCTCGCTCCATATATATAATGCTTCCACTTGTGCAACGCAAAAATAATCGCAGCTAACTCCATGTCATATGTAGGATAGTTCTGTTCAGCCGGTGACAACTTTCGAGAAGCATAAGCAACTACTTTCCCATTTTGCATCAACACACATCCCAAGCCCTCCTTCGATGCATCACTAAAAATCACAAAATTCTCGCAACCGTCGGGAAGGGTAAGAACAGGAGCTGTTGTCAACCTTTTCTTCAACTCTTCAAAGCTAGCTTCACACTTGGCATCCCACACAAATGGTACATCTTTCCGAGTCAACCGAGTTAATGGAGTTGCAATACGAGAAAACCCCTCAATGAATCTTCTGTAGTACCCCGCTAACCCAAGAAAACTACGAACCTCAGTCACCGTTGAAGGTTGCTACCAACTGACAACGGCTTCAATCTTGGAAGGATCAACAGATATCCCCAAACTAGAAACAACATGTCCCAAGAAAGATATCTGCTCGAGCCAGAACTCACACTTACTGAACTTGGCAAACAATTGCTTTTCACGGAGAAGAGAAAGAACAATCCTCAAATGAGCCTCATGTTCCTCCCGGGACTTAGAATAAACGAAGATGTCGTCGATGAAAACCACGACAAAACTATCCAAGTAAGGTTTGAAGATACGGTTCATCATGTCCATAAATACGGTCGGAGCGTTAGTCAACCCAAAAGGCATCACCACGAACTCATAATGACCATATCTCGTCCTGAAAGCTGTTTTAGAGATGTCGTCGGGTCCAATCTTCAACTGATGGTATCCGCTTCTCAAATCAAGCTTTAAGTAAATAGCGGAACCTTGAAGCTGATCGAACAGATCATCAATATGCGGGAGAGGATACTTGTTCTTGATAGTTGCTTGGTTCAAAAGACGGTAATCAATACACAATCTCAGAGTACCATCTTTCTTACGGACAAATAAAACCGGAGCTCCCCACGGCGACACACTAGGACGGATAAACCCCCTGTCTAACAACTCTTATAACTGAGTCTTCAACTCTTTCAATTCAGCAGGAGCCATTCTATAAGGCACCTTAGAAATAGGTGTAGTACCGGGCACTAAATCAATGCAAAACTCTACCTCACGATCAGGAGGCATAGAGTACTCGGTAGAAAACACATCACCAAACTCATTTACTACGGGAACATCATTTAACTCAGGGGACTTCTTATTGGAATCTACCACATAAGCTAAATACCCCGTACACCCCTTTGAAAGCAATTTTCTAGCCTTTATAGCAGAAATGACATGAATACCAAACAAAGACTTGTCGGCATCAAATACAAAAGAAGGTATATTAGGGATATCAAATAAGACCTTCTTCCTACGACAATCAACCATGGCATGGTAATGACTCAACCAATCCATACCAAGTATAACATCAAAATCCCGGATTTATAACTCTACTAAATCCGCCGGCAACACGTGCCCACACATAACCACATCACAACCATTATTTATCAAAGAAGAAGTGAGGCACTCTCCCATAGGATTCGACACCTCAAGCACATAAGGCATAATATCAGGTAATTTATGCAATTCAAATGCAAAATGAGATGCGACAAACGAATGGGAAGATCCGGGATCTATAAGGATGCGGGCCTTAACTCCTGAGACAGGAATAATACCTCTAATGACAGCATTCGGGTCAACCTCTCCTCTTCCTAAGGCAAACACATGACCTTGAACTTTATCCTTAGGCTTTCCTTCATTATCTCTTTTGATTCCCCCTCGTGGTCCACCTTGACCACTACCAGAAGCTTGCCCTCGCAACTTGGGACAATTTCTTCTAAAATGACCATCTCCCCCACATTCTAGACACTTCCCCAATTTGCTCCAGCATCTCTCTTCTGAATGACCCGGCTTCTTGCAAAACCCACAAACAACTCCAGACTGCCATGAAGGAGTACGAGCCACTGGAGTCACTACACTTCCGGCTCTTGCTACACCCGGATTTTGAAATCTTGATGGCCCCCTATTCTGACCCGAACCTTGCCCTTGGAACCGTTGCTTGCTCCGACCTCCACCTTCTGATTTGCCTTTGTGCTCTTCAATGTCATTCTCTATTCTATAAGCTCGGTTCACTGCTGCTTGGAAATCAGTGAAGTCATGCGTCAACAATTGCTTACAAAACTCCAACCTTAATCCTTTCACGAACCTGTATACCCTCCTTTCTTCATCCGGCACTAAATGAGGACAATAACGGGCCAACTCCGTGAATTTGGCCGAGTACTGCGCTATCGTCAAAGTCCCTTGCTCCAATCTAAGGAATTCGACCTCCTTTTTATCTCTTGTCACCATTGGAATGAAATGGTCCCAAAAACTTACGCGTGAAATTCTCCCATGTCTGTGGTGTTTGATCTCGATCCCAACTATCTTTGACGATGTTCCACCAATGCTCCGCTGCTCCCTCTAACTTGAAGACCGCACACCTAACCCTTTCGTCATCCGGGCTCTCCATCGCCGCAAAGATCTTGTTCATTGATTCGAGCCATCTCTCTGCCTTTACCGGATCAGGATCCCCATTAAAACTTGGAGGTGTCATCTTCACAAACTTCTCAAGTCCATGCCCTTGCCTCCCTTCAGGCTGTTGTTGAGCTCTCCCTTGGTTAGCCATATTCTGTAAGAAAACTCTAAACATATCCATCATCTCGGCATTCTGATTACCATTACCCCCTTCATTACCAACGTTCCCTTGTGCTCTATGTTGATCATCTTCATTTCCAGCCATTATAACTAACACCTGCATCAAACACTCGGCGTCAGTTATCACACACTCCCCCTTAAACTAGACATCTACCCTTGACCTCTAGACGAGGCTCTGATACCAACTGAGGGCACCCGACCCGGAACCTAACACTTGTCCCGAGCCTTAGAGCCCAAACTACAAAATACCACCTGAAATTTTTCAAAACATTTGGACTTAGATGGAAAAGAACTAACTCTAAACTTAACATTCACACTCTAACTTGGGACATCTCCACTTGGAGGAAAAGGGGTTAAATACTTAACAAACTTCAACCCACTTATTTACAAACCTTTACAAAAGTTCCATCTACAACTATTTAAAACAACTACTTACTTAGTTTCCATATTTACAAAAGCTTAAGTCATAACTTACAAATTTACATAACTTGTTTCATTAACAAACTCCAAACAAGGAGTATCAACCAAAATACAAACCATCTAACCATAGACATACCCGACAACCCAAAATACCAGCACAAACTCCGTACCGCCCTTACTGGCCTGGTCCGCCTGTCTCAGTCTGATCTAAAACATTAAAGGGAGAAGGGTGAGAATAAATCTCAATAAGCTATTATGAATGCATCAATATGCCAAGTAAATGCAACACATATAAGGTGCATACAATCACGTTGGAATAACAGTAAACACATTCCGATACCTCGGTTTACCTTTTTCCGTCTGACCAATAAGTCGTACAATATTGGAGGATACCATTACATCACAACCAATAACATATAACAGAGAGAGCTATTATAATAACTCCTCTCTTGTGAACTGCTTAGGCATATTCACATCTTATAAGACCCGTTTTTCAGGGAACCATATAAGATATTAGCAACTCTGTAAGGCTTTTGGCTCAATACAGATGCTATAACCCCAATCTGTGGCCACAGAAGGGGACAGTCACAGGTATAACGTAATCCGATCACATTAGGTCACACTTTCCGTAATTGATCGTATTTCGTTATACCCCTAGTCATCAGCTGATTAACACAAGTCAAGCACATAGTAGTTACTTGAATTAAAATCCACCAAAAGGGATGAAAGTATATCAACATGGTAAAACAATACTCATGTTCATCAACACTAGAGTGCACCATTCATTTCATGCACTATGTACAATAATATCAATGCATATGAACTCAAATAAAGTAAGAAGGTATTATAAAATATTCCTACATAGCCAATATGAAATAATATATAACCTCTATGAAGGTTCAAGTTCCACTTACTAAGTTGGAGTTGCTTTGGCTAAGGAATAAATCAAGGTTACGAAGCAATTTCACAACAATATTTCAAGTACTTCTACTATTCCATTTTAACTAAGTAAGACATCCTTGTGTATCTAAAATGTTCTACTTTAATCTTAGTGAAAGAGTGTTCAAGTTGGTTCTTATTTGGATATGTTTCCAAGCCTTTAAAGTTGATGCAGAATTTTCAGTGAAGGGCACGACTCGTGCCCTATGGCACGACTCGTGCCTTTTTCCCCCAATCTACTCAGAACGACTTAGACCATTTCCATGACTCGTTGCCACGAATGGAAAAAGGGCACGACTCGTGCCCCTTGGCACGACTCGTGCCACGGCTAAAATCAGGTACCAGAATCAGAACATCAACAGTAACAACAAACAACCAATTTGTACTCACTTACTCTGTTTCCCAGGAGTCCAAAACAGGTCTATAAGGTACCAAAATCAGTACCAAACATTTCTAACTCATCTCCCAAACCATTCTAATATCATCCACATCAATTTAGAACCCAATTACAACTCATTTATCCATGCAATCACTTTTATAAAAACATTAACACCATTTAAACCCTTCACCGTTACTCTTTCAATCTAAGTCTTTCATTTCTACCAAAATCAATTCCAACCTTAGCAAGAACACTTTTTAAAAATCAATTATC
The DNA here is from genome assembly GCA_022495995.1 of Adenophora triphylla var. japonica. Lineage (NCBI taxonomy): Eukaryota > Viridiplantae > Streptophyta > Magnoliopsida > Asterales > Campanulaceae > Adenophora > Adenophora triphylla. Next base: position 86,272 of record JAFEMH010000199.1, read on the forward strand.
TTGGTTTTAACAACACAAAATCATTTCCTTGAACCAAATATCAAATAACATCATCATATGAACAATTATTTGAAAGAAGACATAATAACTTACCTAAATGATGAAAAATGAAATATTTATTTGAGTAGCTCTAAATGATCCCCTCGCCGTCAGGAACCCGAATCCACCCTTGGTTTTGAAAACGGAGAAGTATTAAAGGAGCTAGAATTTTTCTAAGGAGAACCTAGGGTTTAGAATATTTTCTCCATGGAAATTGCTTGGAGGAGCTGATGACATTATTGATCAAATGAAAATGAGTGTTCTTTTATCAATTCCATGGATAGGTATGAGAGGTTATACTAAAGCTCCTCAAACTTGAACAACTAATAAATAATAACACCCTAACTATCTATTTTAATAACAAAGTACCTTAACCCAATAAAATCATTTTAATAAAATTCTCTTTATTACTAATTCATAAGAACCTTTCATTTTTATTCCTTTTAGATCCTTAAACATTCTTTTTAATTCATTTTCATCCCATCTTCACATAAGTTAGTTAATGCCCAATCTAACTTACATACTCCAACCAAGTATATGAATAATCACATAAAACCAAATAATATCATAATATGCACAAAATGAAATGCTACTACCCGAATCCCACGTGCTCAACGAGTGATTAAATAGTGCGTAATATCGGGGTCGTCACATTTGATCAATCGAGGAATCAAGCTTTGATGTTATATTAATTGGGTGGATATAATGGTTTTCTAGAAACCACTTATGTCTTGTGAGGTTGATGTTTTGACTCACTACCAACATAAATATAATTCCTACTGGGTCACACACAAAGAACGAATTTGATTTAGGCTGAAAATTGGAATTTGGGATCTGAGGCTGTTGCACGGTTGTGCGCTATAATTTGGAGCACCAGTGCAAGAGTTGCTGGCTGGAGCGGTCGTGCGTTGGTTTTTGGAGCGGCCGTGTAAAAGTTACACGGGCGTGCTTTAGAAACTGCACGGCCGTGCATAGCGGCACTGAGAGTCCGTTTTGGCTTTGAAAAAGGAGTCTTTTTCCCTAATTGTTAGGGTTACTTACCAAGTATAACTAAGACCTTTTGCCCATCCAATAGACAGATGATTTTTGGGTTTTAGAAACACAAAATCAGTGATTTTGATTGAGAATCAAAGATAAAAAACACCCAAATTAATTCCATATTCAGCCATTGATTATTGAATATTGATTCAATAATCGGAGGATCATCTAGCAATCCAACAAGAAGAGTTCTTGGTTCGTTCGCGTGTGGATTACCATTAGAGGGTGGTTACGTTATCACCTTGAGCTTGGATTAATTCATCACATTGAAGATCAAGGAGAAGTTTGAAGATTCGTCATTAAAATTCAAACGTTGAATTTTGAGATCCGCTTTGAACAAACAAATCGCATTAAGGTATGTAAATTCTATTTCATATTTATAATCTCTTCATTCTAGACGGATTTAAGGGCTAGGGTTTTGTTGTTGTATAAATATTTTTTCGCTGCGTTTGTAACCCCAAAATCCAACAGTGGTATCAGAGCCAGGTCTTACCATGATTAGGATTGAAATGAGCATGCTAGATTTAATTTGATTAATTGCTATCCATGCTATATGAAATAGATCTAGATTTTATGTGTTTTGTTTTTGTGAAAAACAAGTATATGTGATATGACATGGTCATGATTTATGATGAATAACATATGATTAGTTTATCACATAGGTCATTGATCTGTTTAATATGATTAAAGTAGATTGGTAAATTCTCAAAATTGGATCAAAGTGTTTGTATAAAATTTTGTGAAGCCCTATGTTCATGATTATGTACACATAAGATTTATGTTACAACCATGCGATATTTGTTATTATGTGAAAAACCTTATAAATATTTAAGTCTTGTGCCATTCCTTGATTAGAACACTTGTGATATTTTAGGGTATTTTGATGTAGTTTCGACTCAGTTGGGTGCATCATTATATCTTAATTGGTGATCAAGATGAGATAATGGTGGATGTAGTTTTGACTCAGTTAGGTGTATCGTTCTATGTCTCATACGTGTGAAAAAGGTTTGACTTAATTGCTGCTTTTAAATGAGATTTGACCCAAGTCATAGATGAGATTTAAAGCATGTTTTTGACATATTATGTCTAAGGAAATCTCATAAAATATCTAAGGGTCATATAGAGATATGATTGATGTTTCTACCTAAATAGCGTGATTTCGGGTATTGACTCAGTTAAACCAATTGCCGGCAACCTAAGCTCCCTCAATCTCCCTCACCGTTCTTCTCAATTCTCCCCAAATCCGTCTACGCCATCTTCCCTATTTATAGAGCCTAAGCCCGTTAACCCCACCAATTTACCAACAATTTCCGGTCTGCTAGCACCGACCCCTATTCCAACTCCTTTTGCGTTACGCTCGTTCCGGCCTTGAAGCGTCACACTGAGCTCGATCTCTCTCTCGTTCTGAAGCCGAATTGAAGCTCCTTATACCTAAATTGGTATAAGGATCATGGATACTCCAAGGGTAATCTCTAATTTCATTCTTCATCTTTCTGTTGCTTGATTATCCCATGCTATTTCCTGTTCTTCATGGCAGCCAGTTAATCTGTGATTAATTTCGTTCTGTTTTGGTTTATAATCATGTTGATCATATTCTGATTATGGTATCTTATTTACATTATTGTACAGTCCATGTTATTGGTGATTTACACAATTGTTCAGTTCATGCCTTGTTGCTTAAATGTTCTGATTTTGTGTTTTCATTCTCGTAATTTTACATGCCTTTGGCAGCTAACGATGTGTGTTGGGTTTGATTGCTAAGGTGAGTATGGATCGTTCTATATCCACACTCATCTACAAGCTGATCTCTTTGAGGTCGTATTGAGTTGTTTTACGTCCCTATCAACCTCGTTGTTGCCATTAATCAATCTCGTGGTTGCCATTAATTAACCTCGTTGTTGCTGATTAATTCCATCCCTTATAACCTTGTTGTTGCTATTCTTGGTTTCTGTAATTAGCCTAGTTGTAAGGCCTCTGCATATGGCATAGTATGTCCCGCGACACAACTGGCCATTCATGGTCTTGTGTCGGGCGGCATACTTAGCCAACTGCAGCAGGTCCCTTTTTAGTTGTAAGTCGTTTGCCTCGTTGTAATCGGGACGTGGCCCCCCAAAATAAGTGGCTCACAAGTTGTATACCTCGCAGTTTATCAATAAAGCATTAAAATGCATTTTTATACATATCTTGTCATACACACTTCGCACACACGTTTGAATGATTTAGATGTTGAACAATAGAAAGACTCGTCTATGGATGAGGCGTGTTGGGTGAACTCTCGGTTCTTCCCAACACGTAACCTGACCCCCGAACCCATTTTCTCTTTTAAAAAAGGTTTTCAATGTTTTCTTAAAAACGGCGTGGCGACTCCCTATTTTTATTTTTTCGGTGAGCGTTCATTCAGATGTAACTTTACCTAGTGGCTTAGTACTTGTTTTGAACAATTGTTACTATGTTCCGAATTTGAGTAGGAATATTATTTCAGTTTCTTGTTTGGATAATGAAGGGTATAATTTTCTTATTGCGAATAAGAAGTTTTATATTTATTTAAATGATATGCTTTATGGTATTGCAAATTCATTTAATGGCCTTTATGTTCTTGATGTTGATGAGAAACAAAATAATGTTGAAAATGTTTATCATGTGGACAAGAAGTCTAAGCCGAATGACGTGAACAACTCGTTCATGAGGCATTGCCGGACTGATCATATAAATGAGAAACACATCTCTAAACTCTATAAGGATGGTATGTTAGACTCACATTGTGGGTAGCCCGACCCGGAACCTAACACGTGTCCCGAGCTGGAGAGACCCCAACTAAGAGAGACCACCTGGAAATTTAAAAACTTTTGACTTAACTTGGAAAGGACACAACTTTAACATTACCATTCAAATACTAACTTGACTCATCTCCACTTGGAGGAAAATTTGAAATAAACTTTGAAAGATAAGCAACATGTTAAGTTACAAAAGATCCCAAATAAAAGTTATACAAAAGTTGTTATATAACAACTCCAACAAATGAGTGATACTGAAATACCATTACAACCCATCTAGGACATATTGTAAGTACCCAAATCTGGCTCATGCCTTCCGGTTAAATTTCCCGGCAATTTCGGTAAGTTTCCCGGTAATTCCCCGGACCTTCCTAGTGTTCCGGAAATATTCCGGAACTGCTTTTAATTAATTAAGGGCTGAAAGGGAGCCTTCCTAATTAAGAAACACGTTTTTCTTAATTAGGAAGAAGTTTCTAGAATTTGCCACCTTGCATGGTTCTAGAAATGCTGAGTCACAATGGATAATCTTTGCCACAGGCTGCATTAGCTCATGATCCCCTAGCCGCACGGCTTCATTGGCGATTTCCAGACTGCCTATAAATAGAGCCCTCCGCTACCCATTTTGATCATCCACAAAAGGCATCAATCACTCACATTACGAAGAAATCCTCCCAAAAAGCTGCTGGAAGTCCAAGAAGGTGAAGAAGAAGGCCAAGAAGCTACCTCCCTCCTCCTTGAAGATCCAAGATCAACCTCTCCTCCTAGCTCCATCCAAAGAAGAAGGAAGCCATTGTTAACCTCGCACGCCCTAACCTTGCATCCTAATAGCTTTATAAATTGCTCATTGCATTGCCTTTATATTGCTTGGGACTTGGTAGATTAAAGATCATATCTTTATATTCCCCCTTCCCCTTTTGCATGCATTAGACATCATTTGTCATAAAAATGTAGTCTTTCCCCATAAAGGTGCATCCTTTGCACCTAAAACCCACATTTTCCAATAAAAATGTCATCTTTATGCATCCTTTGCATATAAAAATCAAATCTTTTTAATCAAAATGCATCCTTTGCATTCAAAATACCTTTTCCAAGCATCATTTGCTTTAAAGATCATGTCTTTACCATAAACTAGCATCATATGCTTTTCAAAATGCAATCTTTATGCATCATTTGCATAATGAATTCCAATTTCTTCATAAAAATGCATCATTTGCATAAAAATCATATCTTTATGCATCATTTGCAATAAAGATCATTTCTTTAAATCAAATGCATCATTTGCAACCCAAAAATGTCATCTTTTCATTAAAAATGTCATTTTTACATTCCCCCATGTCCCCATTAGTAACCTCGGAAAGGACCGATGTAAAAGATCCTATCTTTACATCGTTCTTTCCATAAAGGTTCCATAATCTCTTTAGAAAGGGACACCTTTGAACCCTATATCTTCGATTATCACTTAAGATGAGTATGAAGCATCTATACGAGCTCGACCATCTTAAAGTGTAGGATTGATGGGCTAAGGACCCTCCTTTTCTAAGGAACCTCATCTTTGACTATAAAGAGAGTCATTCTCTCGATCACGCAAGTCCCAAGGTCCAAAAATGCGATGATCACAAGTCCAAGATGAGGGCGAGATCATAATCCCGAACACATAAAATCCAAGAAATCCCGAGCGACAACCAATAAATGGTTTGTACGTCCGGAAGACGACTTGGGACATTCCCTCCTTATTTTCAAACACATGCACACAAGAAAGCACGCAAGCAAGCACGATTAATGGGATCTTGGGAGACTTGCTCCGGCAAGGCACCTTGGGTGAACGACGATCCGTTCTTCCCAAGGGGTAACTTAACCTCCGAACCCATAAAACCTTTTTTTCAAAGTTTTGAGGTAATCAAAATGGCGTGGCGACTCCGTTTTTCAAATTAAACCGGATGTCTTCAAACTCGCGTGAATTCCACAATTTGGGCACACATTCACAGTTTGGCGACTCCGCTGGGGATATCCCAAAGGAGAAAAGCTTTTATTTTCAAAACAAAAAATCGATACTCGGTATATAGGTGGAAACCACTTGCCCTTCCTGTACACTCCCTGATGTGGGAGTTGGGATAACCGGTGGTTTAACAATCCCACGTACCAGTATCCCTTTTCGAAAAAAAAATTTTGAAAAAAAAATAAAAGAAAGCTTTTCCCTTTGAGTGGGTTAGACTCCCGTCGCTGATTTCATTAATCATGCTTGCTTTCTTTACCATGCATTGCATCATTTGCATCTTGGAATCTGTGCATACTTTGAACGGGAAACAACCCGAAAAATAGCAAAAGGAGTGGAACCTGGAAAATTGATCCATGCAGTCGTACGGCTCAATCCTCCTTGGATTACGACCGGGCGACCTCGGTGGCAATTCCACCGGGAAAAATCATGGTTAATCTGGCGATCCTAGCGGCTTGGGGCTACTCGGCTCCATGGCCCAGGGCTCCCAGAAAATTTACATGCTTACGTGTTGCATCTCCCCCGTCCCGAAAATCATTCCTTTAAAACACATTTTGAAAATCTCTGTTTTAACTCAAAAAGGAACATTTTTAGGAGACCGCACACCACGCGCACCTGATATATCCTGTACACTTTGCACGCACGTCCTTCAAACCCGAGGGTGGTTCAGTGCGATCACGGACAGCCTTACGATGCTCCCGGGCGCGCACGGAATCATCCCAACCTCCCCATGGCGGCCGGTGTCGACCAATGCACGATCCGTGTCACACGTTTCAAAAAACCGTGACTTTTGGTTGGTTTTTGGTCTAGTCCGTGTCATATAGCCCAGTTGCATACCCTCGTAAAGGTCAAGCCTTAGTTCATAACGGAAGAGGAACTCTGCCAAAATTCCGACAAGGAAAAATTGGCGAGATCTCGACTCCGACATTGACTATTGACCTTGACCTGCACGAAATGCGTAAGAGTCAAGACCGAGTCTTTGCCAACAAATCAAAAGATCTTTCGCTCAAGCGAAGCTACGCAAGATTCCGACAAGGAAAAATTGGCAAGATCTTGACCCGGCATTGACTTTGATTCTAACTCACGCCCGGCGTATGCAACGAAGTTCAATGTGACACTGTGTCATCCGGCTTTTGCCGCCCGACCCATGCCTATTATCTTCTCGGACATTACCGAAAGTCAAAAACGTCATTCGCTCAAGCGAAATTCTGCCAAAATTCAATCAAGGCTGAAAGACGAGACTTTCTCGGTATTGCCTTGACTATAATCCGCATCGCTCGTGCGTTGAAAGTTCCTATGACCCGCTAGACCCGTTAGGAGCGTTCTTTACTCTCGGTCGGTGGGATCCGCGTGCCCTATAGGACCCTCGCCCGGGGCTGTCCACCCTGGGAGGTCGAAATACAGGTGGAATACGAGGGGCTTATAGACGTAGTGACGGAACCCACTGATCCAGGATCTAGAGTAGTTGCGAAAAAGAAGGGCAAACCCCCCTTTTCCAACCAAATAGGAATTAATAAAAGACATGATTTTAAGTAAACTTGAACAATTAATGTAATCATAATTGCATTTTCCTATCTCTGATATCCCTAATCGAGACCTCCTCGGTCCGATTTCCGATTCCCTATCCCGACCTTTCATGGTCATATCCCTAATCGAGACCTCCTCGGTCCGATTTTCGATTCTCTCCCGACCTTTCATGGTCAAATCTCTAATCGAGACCTCTTCGGTCCGATTTCCGATTTTCCATCTCCCGACCTTTCATGGTCAAATCCCTAATCAAGACCTCCTCGGTCCGATTTCCGATCTTCTATCTCTCGACCTTTCATGCTCAAATCCCTAATCGAGACCTCCTCGGTCCAATCTTCGATTTTCCATCTCGACCTTTCATGGTCAAATCTCTAATAGCGACCTCCTCGGTCCAATCTCCAATTTCAATCTTGACCTTTCAAGGTCTCATCTTTTCCGATCAATTAGGATTAGGAGAAAATGTGTTTTGAGTAAAACTTAAGCGATAAGTGCATGTTACTTGAGCCTTCATCCCAAACACTTACCTCCGAGTCTAAATCTTACCTACCTTCGAATCTAAACCTTACTTATCCCCAAGTCTAAACCTTGCCTGTCCCTTTCCCGCAGCGAGAAAGAAGTGTGCGAGAATACCGGGTCAGCGGCTTTTCAGTGCAGAAAACCTTAGGCAGAATCGTCAAAAAGTCAGAATGGCAGATTTGACAGAAAACAGTGAGGGTGCAGGAAATCAGATGGTTAGGAAGGAAGAGTTAGTCCTGGCTTTGGAAAGTGCCCATAAGGTTCATCAGGAACAGCAAGCCATGCTTATTGACGCACTCCGTCGTCATGAAGTTCGGAGTCACGGTTGAGTCGAACGGTTCTCTGGTGGTAGTCGAAGATGAGACTTCGAAACAGGTGATTTCGGTCCCTTCATCCTATAACCAAGACCCCCGGCCTATAACCAATACCTTCCTCCATCCACATATGATCCCTTGTCAAGGACCACTTCTCCTCGGTCCTTTCCAACATCCCGGCTCATCAGGGCTCCATCGCCCTCGGCTCCTCGAAACGGATTGGGCTTCACCCACTGTTCCTCGGTTCGGCCAATACACCGCGGTTTACGCTCCGGCTTCGCATAATCAATTTGAGTTATGTGGCTATGTTACGAAGCCCCTACACCCACTTTGAGTGCGATCATGAGTTGCCAAAGGATGATTCAAGTCTCAGTTTGTCACCTACCGGGCTTAATGAATTCAGCCGTCGGTTTGCTCTTTGTATTTCCCTCCGCCGATAAAAGTCCTGTTGCGATTTCCAATAACTCGAGAGTCCCGTTGACCCCCATGTGGCAATATTGATGGAACAAGTGAAACAAATGCAAGAGAAGTTTGACTTCATGATGAGTATCAATACTCCCTTGACCCCAGGACGTCGAACCGGGCAAGGAAATGACTCCACCAAGCATGACCCAATGCCACCGGCACCAAACGACAACCGTACCCATGTCGGCACCAGTTCCTCACAAAGGAAAGAGTGTCGTAGCCTCCTTCAGCCAAATCCAACAATGGAACCAACTGGACAATGGAACTCCGAGTCTTGAGAACAATAATGTCTCCCGAAAACTCCGCAATACGGATATGCCTTTAAGCAAGATTCTGGAAGAGCTGATGAAAGAAAAGCTGATAAAGCCACTGGAGAATTGGAAGCCCAAGAACCCCAACGTTCGGGTGGATGAGTCTAAGCATTGTCTTTTCCATCAATACCCTGGGCACAACACTGATGATTGCACCTATTTGAGGCATGAGATCCAAAAGTTGATAGAAAATGGGAAGCTCGAGAACCTCCATGGGCCAAAAACAGAAAGCTATGGTAAGAGGTCGATTCAGGAGGTACAAGGTCAGAAACGTCAGCCTGATGATTTTGGGATGCCCATGAGCAAAGTTTTCGATGATTTGGTGAAACGAGGCCTTCTCACATCTCTCGAGAATTATAAGCCAAGAAACCCCCAGTAGAGTTGACAGGACCAAGTTCTGCGAGTACCACAAGCATTTTGGGCATGTGACAGACAAGTGTGTGGATACGAAGAAAGAAATTCGGTGGGCGATCTACGAAGGAAAGCTCAAGTTACTGGCAGTCCAACCCGCGAAGAGTAGCTAGACTAGGGTCTATCTATCCTTAAGTAAGATTAAAAAAAAAAAGAGAAAAATAGTCTCTCAGTCAACCTTCGTAGGTTCTAGTACCTTTCTTTTTCAATCAAGTCCTCTACGGACATTGTATTTAATCTTCAATTTTCTATAAAAGAGTCTTCTTCTTTTCTTACTAGACTTAAGACATTATTTGCACACCTACATTACATTTAATGAAATGGTTTTATTTCATATGATCACTTGCATTGCTCAACAAATAATCTCTCGAAATAATTCACGTTCCGATTAATCAGTGTGAGAAAGTCAACTAATGCCTTCCCCATACACTTTCCTTACCTCACAAAAAGCCTTCACTAAACCATACACTTTCCCAATCATGTCCCCACCTTCATCTTGACCAAGTCAACGACGACGGCAACATCAAGGGACAACAAGAGGTCACTCAGCTTCGAAAGATTGACCCCGTGTCGACAATAACCTAGGAGCCTGCCTTCAAGGATGTCAAGAAAAATTCAAGCGAGGGCTCACCTTGGCCCTCAAATGCTTCGAAAAAAAAAATGCGGTGCAAAAGAGTAATGCCCGGCTAAGTGAAAATCCCAAAGAGCGAGTCTAGGCAAAAAACGGGGTTGCACATAAAAAAAAGGAAAAGAAGTGCAAAAGAGTAATACCCGGCTAAATTTGAAAATCCCAAAAAAGGGCGGTCTAGGCAAAAACAGGGGTTGCACATAATAAAAAAAAAAAGAAAAAATGAGGCCAAGGACCCAACACCGCCAATCAAAAGACGGACATGCAAAATCAAAGCTCAGAGAATGAAAGTTGTCGATAACAATGGGGCGGTCGAAGCAAAGCCAGAAAATTTTCATAAGCCTGTAGGCACGTGCAAATCTTTTCTTCCCCAATGAAAGAGGAAGCAATCAGAAGCAGCCGTCCAAGAATGACTTGGTCAAGGAATCATCCCGAGGCCCAAGCCTCACCATCCAATCTTTTCATCCAAACCTTTCCACTAAAGGAACCACAAATCCCATTTCCCAAAGCCAAACACAATCCGGCCAAGGCCGAACTACGGCGACCTGAGCTCCTCACAACGAGGGGAACGTAGGCAACCAGCAATGGTCCGGTCATAAACATATCCAAATTCCTGAAAACCCGGTCTCATCAAATGACCTCTCCCATAGACACAGTCAAACCTCAGACAATCTGGTCTCATAGACACCTTCAGATTCCAGAAAACCCGGTCTCATTAACGACCTCCCTATACACAAACCTTTCTTTCACACCAGCCAACTTTGATCCGCGACATTGGTTGACTTTCTCTTCATGATTAATAGGAATGTCTCTTCATATCGAGATTAGTGGTTGAATAACCCGAGCATTAATAAAGGGTTTTAAGCAATTTTGTGATCATTGTAAATAAAACAAGTTTTCAGATGTCTTGACAAGTCTTCTCTTTCTACATCTTAGGAAAAATAGTGCTAAACACTGATTTTCTGTCAGCAGGGGCTTCCATACACTTTTACAAACCCTTCTACGCTTATACTCTCTCAAAAGAGTCAAACCCAAAGCGAGGTTTTGTGTCTACGTCGAATAAGGCCATCAAAATAACACAAAATCGGGATATATTCCCACCTTTCGAAAAATATGCCCCTGTATGTATTTCTGAGAATCTTTTCTTTCACATCTTCTTAAGGTTGACTGATTGACTAAAGAAAATAAAAAAAAGAGAGAGAGAGAAGGATAGGTTTTCCCTCTTCTGCCACAATTCGCATTAGGGCTGCCTCGAAACTTTGTCAAAGCATTCCTTTAAACTGGGGCTTCTTTAGCCATTTTTGGGATTCACATCGGGTTCTTCACTAGGTCCCTAGATGGATTCAGTTTTGGTCAAATCAACCTCAGGATCACTTCCGCAGTACCAATCATATTGGGATATTCGCTAGGTTATCAGATTGGGGCTTCATTAAGTCATTTCTTCAAAACCTAAGACTTCGCCTGCTCAGTTCATCCAACCGGGGCTTTGCCAACGAAAATATTTTTCCTTGCTTTAGTAAGACATGGGGCTTTGCAGAAAGTTTTTCCTCAGACCGAGGCTCCGATAAGTCGCATCCATCCCTAGAAGAGAGGTTTGGTCACTTCAACATCTGCTTTAGTCTTTGGTGATAAAAGCCTGTCAGCATCAGCTTCAAATGCCAGAGTGTGAGAAAGGAACATTCGTCGAGACCCGAAGTTTAAACCCAGTCCCAGCCCAAGACGGAATTCTAGTCCACGTTGACAAAATCTCAGCAACAGCAGCAGTTCAGTCCGCACCCAAAGGATACAACCCCACCTGCTTGAAACCCGTCTTAAACACATTCTATATGTACATCCAGACCCAGTCTCTACCATTGTTTCCAAGAAGAAACCACCCCTAGGCTCAAGTAACGTGCCAATTGCTAATAATACATTTTCTCCCAAAAGCGCCTTCGTTACTTCCGTTATAACGAGATAACGCCAGGCGACAGTTTCCTAATTGTCAAAAATCCAACTTAAGATACCTCTATCACGAATAGTGAAGTATGCTTAAGTTCTTCTAGCTTTAGCTCTCTCTATCTCTGTCAAAAAGAGATAGCGCCGCAAACTTTAGTCTTCGTTATTTCCGTCATAAAGAAATAACGTCATCCAGCTTTAGCTCCCTCTATCTCTGTCAAAAAAGAGATAGCGCCGTAAGCTTTAGCTTCCGTTAGAATGAAATAATGTCAGGTGACAACCTCCATTAATTGTCAAAACTCTCAAGGATCCTAGACATCGTTCCTAACTGTCTAGATGATGTTTGAACTACGATCAAGGCTTGATTCCTCCGGGATACGTAGGTAGCCTTTCATAAAAAGGTTCAGCCATCCGACCACATTGGTCACCTTTTTCTTTCCCCATTCCTCAATGGTGCGTAAGCTTTTCATAAATGTCCAATTTTATGACCACATTGGTCACACCCCTTTTGATTTGGCACATTCTTATGAAGGATTGGTTGTTTGACTTCCTAGGTCACCCCGTTTCCATCCTTATAGGAAGGGACCAAATATCTCTTTGCCATTGTCCCAAGGAGGCCAAGTAGGTGACCTCTTTTGGTCACCCAATTCCAACCTGTGTCTGCAATTCCATTCCAGTTTCAAGGGCAATGAAAAGCACAGTTCAGGCTTAATGAGTCGCGCGACATAACAAGCCATGTCGTGCGACATAACAAGCCACATCAGACATCAGACATCAGCAATGTGTTGCTTTCCCCAGGGCAATCCCCGACATGTCAAAAGCTGCAAATACCATTCATACACTTCTCAAATGCATAGGGGAAGGTTCCTGTACCCCATGTACACCCATTGCATTCGTATTCAAACCAAAAATCCATTCAAGCCATTCAGTTCAAGCTAGTTACCCTACCATCATTTCATAAATGCATAGCAATGTACATTCAAACCAAAATAGACCAAGTCTAAGAAATGTGCATAAGCAAAAAATAACAAGATGTGTTTTCCCCAAAAGGGGTACAATAGCCAAAAAGTCATAAATGTCTAGGGGGGAAGGGGGCTACTCTGAGTCATCTCCATCACCCTCTCCATCGTCCTCATCATCTCCATCCTCGTCGTCATCCTCAGCCTCCTCTGGCTCATCGTCGGGATCGTCAGAAGGTGCCTCATAAGCTATGGTCTCCGTGCGATAATAATCATCAAGCTCAGTGATAACAGTGGAGTCAAGCTCATAGTCCGTGGCCGTCTCAGCTCCACCATCCTCATCCTCATCCTCATCATCATCATCAATCTCAATGGGTCTGTGAAGAGGCACATTTGGCCTCTTCGTCCGAGGCGTCGGTCCACTAATGCCTCCGCTGGTGCCTGCGTCATCAGAGCGGCTCTTCTTCCTTCTCGGCTGGCCAGGTGGAGAGATATCGATCGAACCCTGTGATCGGCACTGATTCTTCCAAAAGCTCATACCTTTCTGGAGCTTGCTAATCATGCCCACAGCGCCGGTATAAGCCCTGGTCAAGTGCCTGTAAGCCTGAGCCGATACCTGTTACAAGCAGACATAATAAGTGTCAAAATGCAGTTCTTGATAACAGGAAGAGATGCAATCAATCCAAAAGACGTAAGGAGTAATACTTACAGATCTAGAACCTCGCGGGAGCACCAGATGAGGATGAGTCTGTGACATATCAATATGGGCTCGCCTCATGCGACCGCCGCCCTGATAATCAATGAAAGTCGGGGGCAAAGGAGGTCTAGCTACGTAGCCAGTCGAGGGTCCCGCACTCTGAGCACCATAACCAACCCTGGTCTGTGGGGACTGAAGATGCCTGGCCACGTACAAAGTATAGTCCCCCTCCCGTGTGTAGAGATGTGCTGCCAAGCCTACAATCAGAGCATCTACATTCGCCAACTGGCGAGGCAGCCACATCCTAGCTGGTGGATCATCAGGGATCCGAGCATGCCTATTCGGCCCATGCTGTCTATACACCCTCTCTCCTAAATACAAGGCGTCTCCAGACAAACCCACCAGCAGCTTGCGACACTCTGTCAAGTGCGCAGCGTGATCCAAATCCAGGTCATCGTAACGGCCAGTCCAGGGGAACATACTCAGCCTCTGTGGAATCCCTCTCAAGCACCTCAGCGTGTCATGATACGAGGCCGTAATCCTGCACCTCGAACCCTCCGGTGTCCTAGTCTGTTTCCTGGCATTCTTCGTCCACCGTCGGAGAGCAGGAAAAGTGGTGGCAGGAAATTCATCCTTGATCTGCCACTCATAACAGCCAAAATACTCGAAAGCCCAGGCCTGAAAAGAAGAAGAAGAAGTCAAAACAAGGAAAAAGGATAGAATGAAATGCGCAAAAGAAAAGAGGTCAAGATGAGAGAATACCTCAAAAGCCAGATGACAGCAAGTAAAATACTTCGCCTTCCCTCTGCTGACGTCATCTAGGGCCAAATACATCTCAGCTAAACCGGCCTCACCCCAGGATAGATTCCCCACGGTGTCCCAGGCTCTCAAAAGCTCCAACAGTGAAGTCAAGGCAGTAGATGCGCTGTTAATAAACAGCATGTCAGAGAAGCCCACCCATACAAAAGCCCTCGCTAATCTCTCGGCTCTCAGCCGGCTCTCAACAGGGTCATCAACGACAATGTAGTCCCTGCACTGCTCCCCAACCAAGCCATGTAGCACCCCCAACTCATATCCATTCCCCTTCTTGATCCGGGGAACGAAACCAAGTAAGCCCATAAAATCAGCATCAGCAATAGGCTGGGGCTCAACTCCCTGTGCAGGCTCCTCTATGTAGAGCGGCTCATCCGTAAAGGGCAGTCCTGTGATGACCGCAAAGTCCAGCGGAGTGACTGTCGTCTCACCCCAAGAGAAGTGAAACGAGTGAGTGGTCTCCCACCAAAACTCTCTGAATGCCCTCACCAGATCCACACTCCTCTGAGTGCCTCCGATGGCCTTCGCCATCTCAAAGAATTGCCCTAGCCCAGCAGCGTAAATCAGGCCCTTAGGCGAGTCCATCTGCTCCTGGCTACCCGGCAAGCTATCCCATAGCCTGCCAATCACCTCAGGGGAGCCACGGGTGCGCAATCCCTGCAAGAAAACATGGCACAAATATTAATATTTCGTGCTATTTCTTGAAATCGTCTCAAATGAAAAATAGGTCAAAACCTATCATCTAAGAGCATGCATTCTAGTATCACATTTCCTAGGTCAATCTATGTTCACATGCCAGTTCATGTCAATTCATTGCAGTCTGGAAAATTCAAATCAAATCGATTTCACCCAAATCAAAATTTTTCAAAAAAAACCCTAGGTTGCTTACCACATCCTTCTTCCTGACATCCGAAGTATGCTCATCGAGCTGTGGGTAGAAATCTCCTCTTGGTGCTTCCGGAAGAAATGGCCTTTGATTCCTTTGCACCCCCTTCCTTCGAGTAGCTAATTCGGCGTGTTGAGGAGCCCTTTTGGTCGGATAGAGCCTAGGAGGCATTTTCCAAGTTGAATCGAACTAAAAAAGTTGTCTGATTTCTCTAGATCCCTCTCAAATAGCCCTCTGATGTTGCTCTCTCTCTTCTCGCCGTCGCCTCCCTCTCAATTTCAAGTTTAATTGATTTTCAAAATGGCGACTGTGCGATTTTTAATAAATCTGTCCACAGGGCCTATTATGTCGTGCGACATACTAAGCCCCTGTGGCTGATTTTTACAATTTTGCCCCTGAAGGCTCCATTTTACAATTTTGTCCCCCGTAGGCCTCTTTTACCCTTTATGCCCCTGGCATTTCTAATCATTTTCAATCAAATTTTCCCTCCAGTGCCCCCGAGGCTTATTTTACAAATTTACCCCTGTGGCTCGTTTTATTTGCCTTTGGCATTTTTAATTCTATTTACAAAAAATTATCAGGATACGTCCCGTTTCTTTATAAAATTATCGGGTACATCCCACTTTCTTAACAAAAATTATTGAGTCCTTCCTACTTCTCTGCAAAATCCGACCTTTTTCGCGATCTCCGTTATTGCCAGATGGGATAACGATTCCTCCGGGAAATTCTCCGTTATCGCCAAATGGGATAACGATTCCTCCGGGAAATTCTCCGTTATCGCCAAATGGGATAACGATTCCTCCGGGAAATTCTCCGTTATTGCCAAATGGGATAACGTTTCCTCCGGGAAATCCTCCGTTATCGCCAAATGGGATAACGTTTCCTCCGGGAAATCCTCCGTTATCGCCAAATGGGATAACGTTTCCTCCGGGAAATCCTCCGTTATCGCCAAATGGGATAACGTTTCCTCCGGGAAATCCTCCGTTATCGCCAAATGGGATAACGTTTCCTCCGGGAAATCCTACGTTATTGCCAAATGGGATAACGATTCCTCCGGGAAATCCTCCGTTATTGCCAAATGGGATAATGTTTCCTCCGGGAAATCCTACGTTATCACCAAATGGGATAACGTTTCCTCCGGGAAATCCTACGTTATCGCCAAATGGGATAACGTTTCTTCCGGGAAATCCTCCGTTATCGCCAATTGGGATAACGTTTCCTCCGGGAAATTCCCCGTTATTGCCAAATGTGATAATGTTTCTTGTTAAAAATTTCAGTTATGGCCGAAAGGCAATAACATTTCGCTTTATTTTGATCTCCGTTATTTCCGAATGACGGAATAATATTTCGACCTTTTTTCGCTTTATTTCGATCTCCGTTATTCCAAGGTGAAGGAATAACATTTCGACTCAATAAAAGCTCGAACTACGACCTGGCTTGATTCCCCCGGGATACGTAGGTAGCCTCCTGTAGGTTCAGCCAATTTGTCACATATGACGCCCCCTTTCCCCAGTGGATTCCGAACTACGGCCTGGCTTGATTCCTTCGGGATACGTAGGGAGCCTTCCAGAGGTTCAGCCACTCGACCACCTCGGTCTCTCAATCCGTCTCGGCATTCGCCAGATCGGATCCTTTTCTATCGACAACCCCACTCGCCTTGCAAGTGACGTTGCCGAGGGGCTTCTGTAAGTACCCAAATCTGGCTCATGCCTTCCGGTTAATTTTCCCGACAATTTCGGTAAGTTTTCCGGTAATTCCCCGGACCTTCCTAGTGTTCCGGAAATATTCCGGAACTGCTTTTAATTAATTAAGGGCTGAAAGGGAGCCTTCCTAATTAAGAAACACGTTTTTCTTAATTAGGAAGAAGTTTCTAGAATTTGCCACCTTGCATGGTTCTAGAAATGCTGAGTCACAATGGATAATGCCGCACGGCTGCATTAGCTAGAGGTCCCTAGCCGCACGACCTCATTGGCGATTTCTAGACTGCCTATAAATAGAGCCCTCCTCTACCCATTTTAATCATCCACAAAAGGCATCAATCTCTCATATTACGAAGAAATCCTCCCAAGAAGCTGCTGGAAGTTCAAGAAGGTGAAGAAGAAGGCCAAGAAGCTACCTCCCTCCTCCTTGAAGATCCAAGATCAACCTCTCCTCCTAGCTCCATCCAAAGAAGAAGGAAGCCATTGGTAACCTCGCACGCCCTAACCTTGCATCCTAATTGCTTTATAAATTGCTCATTGCATTGCCTTTATATTGCTTGGGACTTGGTAGATTAAAGATCATATCTTTATATTCCCCCTTCCCCTTTTGCATGCATTAGACATCATTTGTCATAAAAATGTAGTCTTTCCCCCATAAAGGTGCATCCTTTGCACCTAAAACCCCCATTTTCCAATAAAAATGTCATCTTTATGCATCCTTTGCATATAAAAATCAAATCTTATTTTAATCAAAATGCATCCTTTGCATTCAAAATCCCTTTTCCAAGCATCATTTGCTTTAAAGATCATGTCTTTACCATAAACTAGCATCATATGCTTTTCAAAATGTAATCTTTATGCATCATTTGCATAATGAATTCCAATTTCTTCATAAAAATGCATCATTTGCATAAAAATCATATCTTTATGCAACATTTGCAATAAAGATCCTTTCTTTGAATCAAATGCATCATTTGCAACCCAAAAATGTCATCTTTTCATTAAAAATATCATTTTTACATACATTCCCCCATGTCTCCATTAGTAACCTCGGAACGGACCGGTGTAAAAGATCCTATCTTTACATCGTTCCTTCCATAAAGGTTTCATAATCTCTTTAGAAAGGGATACCTTTGAACCCTATATCTCCGATTATCACTTAAGATGAGTATGAAGCATCTATATGAGCTCGACCATCTTAAAGTGTAGGATTGATGGGCTAAGGACCCTCCTTTTCTAAAGAACCTCATCTTTGACTATAAAGAGAGTCATTCTCTCGATCACGCAAGTCCCAAGGTCCAAAAATGCGATGATCACAAGTTCAAGATGAGGGAGGGATCATAATCCCGAATACATAAAATCCAAGAAATCCCGAGCGACAACCAATAAATGGTTTGTACGTCCGGAAGACGACTTGGGACATTCCCTCCTTATTTTCAAACACATGCACACAAGAAAGCACGCAAGCAAGCACGATTAATGGGATCTTGGGAGACTTGCTCCGGCAAGGCACCTTGGGTGAACGACGATCCGTTCTTCCCAAGGGGTAACTTAACCTCCGAACCCATAAAACCTTTTTTTCAAAGTTTTGAGGTAATCAAAATGGCGTGGCGACTCCATTTTTCAAATTAAACCGGATGTCTTCAAACTCGCGTGAATCCAACAAACACAAAATTTGGGCACACATTCACACTTATGGCTAATGTTGCAACTCTTACTCCATTCTCATGCATAGATTTAATTTACCTTAATTGAGTAGCTTTCTATTCTTTATTCCTTGCACATTTATCCAAATGTGGGATCCAATCCGGTATCATATACCCAAGAACAAGAAGTCGAAAGGAAAATATCTATCATATAGATACTTGAAGTAGTAGCGATCATACTGCCCTTCTTCACCTTTTAGGTCTTCCTAATAAGCCTTGCAACTTTGTTTCCGATGAACAATTTCATTGCAATAGTAGCAAACTGCATCCTTTTGAGACACTTTGGGTTTAACCTCTTCGGCTTTGACAACTTTTGTCCTAGGTTTAGCAACTTTTGCTTTACCTTCTTTTCCTTCCCTTTTGAACCCCTTTCTTGTGTTAACCATTAACACACTTGCGGATTGCTCCTTTTGCATCTTATGCATTAAAAAGCCTACACCACAACATACATCTTTTACCTAGCTTGCACTTGGAACATTTTCTTTGTGCGGTGTGCTAGAACAAAAGCAGTTTCCATGTGTTCAAGGTTCTTCATAAGAGCCTTTAAACATGGTGGCAAGTATAAGGCAAGCAATACAATTAGAATCATCAACATGTTTCTAATGTTGCTCCTTATTTTCCCTTTACAACATTTGCAGTGGGTTCAGTGGGAACGGATTCGTCAAGAACGTACACATTTACCCAAGAACCATTCTTTAGGCTTCTGATCCAATCAGAATTATTTGTATCGTTCCTTTCAAACTTTGTCCTTCATAAGGATGAATCGCAATTATCATTATGTAATGCTACTTCTACAACAAAATATACAAATTATATGAGCACATATCAATACCAACACATTTATCATCTAAGAGCAAATAATGTATTTTACAAATACTTCCACTAAATTATACACCTTCCAATGCAAATAAGCATAATATGCATTTAATGGGCTAAGATCCAACTTTAATTTAATCTCAAGTACGTTATGGCGCACCGCTCAAGATTAAATTAATTAGGTAGAAAACATCAATCATATCGTATATGACTCTTAGATCTTTTATGAGATTTATTTAAGACATCATATGTCTAAGCATATTTTAATCTCATCTTATGCCTTGGGTCCAAAACCATTTTGATAACCCAATTAAGTTCATCCACTTTAAACGTATAGGAACCACCATTTCCTCATCTTGCTCGCAAACAGAATAGAATCAAAACACCTTGCTATGGCAAGCCCACCCAAAACTATCTGAGTGGTCTCAAGTGTTTTAATCATGGATTGGCATAAAGAACTTAAAAGTTAAATAAAGGTTCTTTAAAGCAGATTATAAGCATATCAACAAAGATAATCATAATGTACACCAGGTAAGTTCCCAAGAAAATAGGTGAGCCACAAGGACTGCTTAAGTACCAAATATTCCTTCGACAGAACTCTCCTAGTCATGCACAATTATAATACCAATTTGAATGCAACATAATCAATACTTTGTATACTGACTTGTTTCTCATAAAAAATCAGACTCATAAACTGATTTGTTTCTCATAAACAATCAGATTCCTTCAAATTTTGCGTAAACTGACTTGTTTCTCATAAACAATCAGAAAACCAAAATTTAATGTTTCAATTAGACATTTAGGAAATTATGAATCAATGTTTCAACTAAACATCTAATAAAATTCTTAACACTTAAGAACACATAATTCATGCATCGCAACAATTAATAAAAACACATTTAAATTAATTAAGCATGCATAAATAATTAATTAATCTAGCATAGCCCTATAAACTCAATTTCCAGAAATTTATAGCATCCAGATTAAGACATTAAACATCTCAGATTATAACATAATCACAGATTAGCAGAAAAATTATCAAACTGATTCTGTCCAGATTGGCTAGTTATGTCGCGCGGCGCAATCAGCCAGTTGGCTAGATCTGTCGCGTGACATACCAAGCCCAACTACCAGATTTTCTCCTCGTGGCCAACTCTGTCGCACGACTTGAGTTGCCGCTGGCGAATTTTCTGAATTTCAATCAATTTCAATCATAAAGCAATCAAATCAAGTAAACAACTTTTACAGATTTAATTCAGCATAATCAGAAGATGATTTTCACATTGTTTCACATAAACAATAAACATTCTACCGCATACAAAACATGCAATAAGCATATAAACAATTTATATCTTGATTCTAGCATGTTAATTCAAACTTAATCATACGAACGGGGTTCTGATATCACTGTTGGATTTTATGGGTCCATGCGCAGCGGAATTAAGCATCAAATTAACACAAAACCCAAAGCCCTAAGATCCGTTCTATACGATTAAATTGAATTCCTATGAGATAGAATTTACCAACCTTTATTGCTTTTCGGTCTTGAGCTATCGAACAATTTATCGGTGTGATTTCGAATCACAATCTTCGATCTTCAAAACCTTTGAACCTTCAGATTGCTTTGGACAATTTGAACTCTAGGCCTTGATCGTCGTACGAGCGAAGACCCTCTAGTAGTATCCACACGTTAGAATGAACCAAGAACAGTTCTTGAGAATTGCTAGATTTTTAAACTTATGAAAGAAATATTGAGAAACCTTTTTGGTGATTTTCTCTCTTGAAAATTCGACTCTATTTCGGCTGTTTACAGACTCATATTTATACTACTTTAGTATTAGAGTTTGTGCCCTAATCAAATTAGGAAACAAGTGTAAACCGCCTCTGTGGCTAGTTGTGTCGCACGGCAGAACATGCCAGATGGTCAGTTGTGTCGCGCTACAGAACAAGCCATATCAGGAACTCTCAATCATTTCTTCCTTTGGTTTAACCAATTCATTCTAGATGTGTGTGACCCAATAGGATTATATTATGTTGGCAATGAGCTCGATCATATCGATCCTCATAAGACATAAGCGAACTCTAGCAAGTCATTATGTCTACCCAAATAATATAACGTAGGAGTTCACGTTTCCAATGGTACACTTCCATTTCTCCTTTTGTCTCACGATGTTATATTGAACACAAGTCATGGTCCACGTCAACTTGTATCTGTTCAATGCTTTCTCGATCTTGAGTATAATGATAATCCAATCGCATTGGGGTATGGCCACACACTTTCCATCATTATCACTCATCGAGGGGCCCAAGCAAAACATCTCTCTTTCGAGGGACAAATTCCATCTTGACTTATCATCCTTCCCATCATGAATCCGATCATGCCAAAGATAGCCTTTATAAATATCATGTTAAGATATCGTTTGACTAAAATCAAACATGACTTTCATCATATGTAAGGTCATGATAATCTCATGTCTAGGGACTAAATGAAGTGATCATATGAGATTTAATTATGACATTTGACCATGACATAAATCTCATACAGGTCAAGTCCAGTCACTTGTTCTCTAACAAGTACCCATAATTTCAATGTGCATCTCTATGCATATAATCATCATATGATTATCCATTGACAATTATACTAATTATTCTCTTAATAACCAGGGACGGAGATTATTACAATAAATATGCAAACTATATAATAATCAAATAATAAACTTAAACGATAAAGATGATACATAACGGTTCTCAGTTAAACATAACTAAAGCCTAGGGCATTACACCAACACATTGTGCTCTATATCATATTAATTTAAAGAACCTTGATCTTGTTAAACAGAGACACGCACCTTATTGATTAATCACATAGACTATTCATTTGAAATACACTGGTTATAGTCTAGGATTTGATCTTCATAGAATAGATTTTAGATCTGAGTTTGAATACTTGTATCTTTGTAATCTCTCTCATACTCAATATAAAATCTAACTCTTAGAAAATCCAAGACTAACCATCTTGGTAGTGGATGTAGATCATTTACGATTGAACCACTCCAAATCTTGTGTTCTTACATTTCTGCATTTTTACTTACCGTTCTTTACTGATTATTTCGTCTTTATCTTTTTTATCTCATTTACAGTTTTCCATTGTTGTGAATTGTGTTTCTGGTTAATCATTGTCAAAACCTCTTTACTGTTTGTGAAAACCTCATACACAAAACCGCACTATAAACCGCACCTCCAAATCGCACCACTTTACTTAAGATATTCCGCTGTGCATTTTGCAATACTACTTGCGGTTCTTAATATACTGCAAGCGGTTTTGTAAGCAAGATATTTCGTTTTCAAAAAGAGGGCGAAAAATTTATAACAGCTATTCACCCCCCCCCTCTAGCTGTTTTTCACCCTTGTTGCCACCTTTGGGACCAACAATGTTAACTGTCCAGATGGACTTTCTCCTCGGGTAAAAGTCTAAAAGAAAAAAGGAGAGTCTGAAATTCCTGAGGCTTGGTTCGGCCTGAAATCATAAGGGAATCCAGTTGAGTTCTTACTAATTCGAATATTTTGTTCGTCAGTCGGAGAAGGGCAATCACTCATTCTTAAATGTCAATATATATAAAATGAATATTGACGTAAATATATTTACATACTCTCTTCCCCACCCCAGCTACCGCCGAATAGTCCAATTTTTTTTAAAAAACTATTGCTTGAAAGTTAAAATTTGTTTATATGCAAAATTTGAACATCAAGTGATAATGAGTATCGTTGATGTCATTTGGCTTTTAGATTTCCATTTTTGTGGGATTAAATAAAGCAACTGTTCATATGAGATGTTGATACTCACTGAACTTTAGTTTTAGGAAGCTAACTTGTTTTAGAGCAGATTGAACACAACCTAGTTTTGTTCGATTCTTCTTTGTAATTTTCACCTTCCCGTCAAAGCAGAGTATCTTCTAGCATCTTTCTAAGGATTTTGGTACTAGGTCATTGAGACTTGGGGTCATTTAGGATAATCTTATTATTGCTACAATCGATTGTAAAATGATTTGAATTTGTTTGGACAATTCACCTTCTTCCCTTATTGGTTAACTGATTGGTGTTGTAGTAATGGATAGTATTTCAAGGATATAGTAAGGTTATGGTATTTGAGAATTTAAAATATTTGTTAAGTTTGTCTAGTAACATCATGTACATCTTGCTTTCATTGGAGAAGAAATTTGCTATAAGAAAATCATGTATTATTGAACATCGTGTACATCTTTATGATAAGAGCAAATTAGGACTCGTTGCTAATTGCTGGGATGTTCAATCATGGTGAAGCCTTATGCATTTTCTTTATCAGGTAGAATTCTAGTGAGGTTGAAAGGATGGACTTTGTTTCATTTACAAGTGTTTACATTGTATAGTAATCTACACAAATTTTCTTTCATGCTAATATGCTTAGTATGCCCTATTTTACAGGAGCAAATGCAAGAACTAAAATCTCAACTTCTTGAGAGGTCACGTGATGAACCTGGGGCAGATGATGTGCTTTCTAAAGTTTTAGGAAAAGATCCACAAGGTCGTGCATGCATGTATGGGTTAGGTGTCTGCACATCTGATGTTTGTGTTGGTGTAATGCCCTAGGCTTTAGTTATGTTTAACTTAAAACCGTTATGTATCGTCTTTATCGTTTAAGGTTATTATTTGATTATTATATATTTTGCATATTTATTGTAATAATCTCCGTCCCTAATTATTAAGAGAATAATTAGTATAATTGTCAATGGATAATCATATGATGATTATATGCGTAGAGATGCACATTGAAATTATGGGTACTTGTTAGTGAACAAGTGACTGGACTTGACCCGTATGAGATTTATGTCATGGTCAAATGTTATAATTAAATCTCATATGGTCACTTCATTTAGTCCCTAGACCTGAGATTATCATGACCTTACATATGATGAAAGTCATGTTTGATTTTAGTCAAACGATATCTTAGCACGATATTTATAAAGGCTATCTTTGGCATGATCGGATTCATGATGGGAAGGATGATAAGTCAAGATGGAATTTGTCCCTCGAAAGACAGATATTTTGCTTGGGCCCCTCGATGAGTGATAATGATGGAAAGTGTGTGGCCACACCCCAATGCGATTGGATTATCATTATACTCAAGATCGAGAAAGCATTGAACAAGTAAAAGTTGACGTGGACCATAACTTGTGTTCAATATAACATAGTGAGACAAAGGGATAAATGGAAGTGTACCATTGGAAACGTGAACTCTTACGTTATATTATTTGGGTAGACATAATGGCTTACTAGAGTCCGCTTATGTCTTATGAGGGTCGATATGATCAAGCTCATTGCCAACATAATATAATTCTATTGGGTCACACACATCTAGAATGAATTGGTTAAACCAAAGGAAGAAATGATTGAGAGTTCCTGATATGTCTTGTTCTGTAGCGCGACAAAACTGGTCATCTGGCATGTGTAGATGTGCGACATAACAAGCCACATAGGCGGTTTACACTTGTTTCCTAATTTAATTAGGGAACAAACTCTAATACTAAAGTAGTATAAATATGAGTCTGCAAACAGCTGAAATAGAGCCGAATTTTTCAATAAAAATTCACAACAAAAGGTTTCTCAATATTTCTTCCATAGGTTTAAGAATCTAGCAATTCTCAAGAACCGTTCTTGGTTCATTCTAACGTGTGGATACTACTAGAGGGTCTTCGCTCGTACAACGATCAAGGCCTAGAGTTCTATTGTTCAAAGCAATATGAAGGATTAAAGGTTTTGAAGATCGAAGATTGTGATTCAAAATCACACTGATAAACTGTTCGATAGCTCAAGACCGGAAAGCAATAAAGGTTGGTAAATTCTATCTCATAGGAATTCAATTTAATCGTATAGAACGGATCTTAGGGCTTGGGTTTTGTGTTATTTAGATGCTTATTCCACTGCGCATGGACCCATAAAACCCAACAGTGGTATCAGAGCCCCGTTCGTATGGTTAAGTTTGAATTAACATGCTAGAATTAAGATATAAATTGTTTATAGGCTTATTGCATGTTTTTGTATGCGGTAGAATCTTATTGTTTATGTGAAACAATGTGAAAATCGTTTTCTGATTATGCTGAATTAAATCTATAAAAGCTGTTTACTTGATTTAATTGCTTTATGATTGGAATTGATTGAAATTCAGAAAATCTGTCAAACTGGCAACTCAAGTCGTGCGACAGAGTTGGCCACGAGGAGAAAATCTGGTAGTTGGGCTCGATATGTCATGCGACAGATCTAGCCAACTGGCTGACATAGCCGCGCGACATAACTAGCCAATCTGAGCAGAATTAGTTTGTTAACTTTTCTGCTATTCTGTGATTATGTTTATAATATGAGATATTTTTGTCTTACTCTGGATGCTATAAATTAAATTTATAGGGTTATGCTAGATTAATTCATTATTTATGCATGCTTAATTAATTTAAATGTGTTTTTATTAATTGTTGCGATGCATGAATTATATGTTCTTAAGTGTTAAGAATTTTATTAGATGTTTAGTTGAAACATTAATTCATAATTTCCTAAATGTTTAGTTGAAATATTAAATTTTGGTTTTCTGATTGTTTATGAGAAACAAGTCAGTTTACGCAAAATTTGAAGGAATCTGATTGTTTATGAGAAACAAGTCAGTTTACAAGTCTGATTGTTTATGAGAAACAAGTCAGTATACAAAGTATTGATTATGTTGCATTCAAATTGATAGTATAATTGTGCATGACTAGGAGAGTTCTGTCGAAGGAAGATTTGGTACTTAAGCAGTCCTTGTGGCTCACCTATTTTCTTGGGAACTTACCTGGTGTACATTATGATTATCTTTGTTGATATGCTGGTAATCTACTTTAAAGAACCTTCATTTAACTTTTAAGTTCTTTATGCCAATCCATGATTAAAACACTTGAGACCACTCGGATAGTTTTGGGTGGGCTTGCCATAGCAAGGTACTTTGATTCTATTCCGTTTGCGAGCAAGATGAGGAAATTGTGGTTCCTATACGTTTAAAGTGGATGAACTTAATTGGATTATCGAAATGGTTTTGGACCCAAGGCATAAGATGAGATTAAAATATGCTTAGACATATGATGTCTTAAATAAATCTCATAAAAGATCTAAGAGTCATATACGATATGATTGATGTTTTCTACCTAATTAATTTAATCTTGAGCGGTGCGCCATAGCGTACTTGAGATTAAATTAAAGTTGGATATTAGCTCATTAAATTATATTATGCTTATTTACAATGGAAGGTGTATAATTTAGTGGGAGTATTTGTGAAATACATGATTTTCTCTTAGATGATAAATGTGTTGATATTTATGTGTGTTCATATAATTTGCATATTTTGTTGTAGAAGTAGCATTACACAAATAATTGCGATTCGTCCTTATGAAGGACAAAGTTCGGAAGAAATGGTACGGATAATTCTGATTGGATCAGAAGTCTAAAGAATGGTTCTTAGGCAAATGTGTACGTTCTTGATGAATCCATTCCTGCTGAACCTACTGCAAATGTTGCAAAGGGCAGATAAGGAGCAATATTAGAAACATGTTGATGATTCTAATGATATTGCTTATCTTATATTTACCACCATGTTCAAAGATTCTTATGAAGAACCTTGAGCACATGGTAACTGCTTTTGTTCTAAGCACAATGCACAAAGGAAATATTCCAAGTGCAAGCTAGGCAAAAGGTGTATGTTGTGGTGAAGGTTCCTAATGCATGAGATGCAAAAAGGGAGCAATCCGTAAATGTGTTAATGGTTAACACAAGAAAGGGGTTCATAAAGGAAAGGTAAAGTAGGTAAAGCAAAGGTTGCTAAACCTAGGGCAAAAGTTGCCAAACCCAAAGAGGCTAAACCCAAAGTGTCTCAAAAGGATGCATTTTGCTACCATGGTAATAAGATTGTCATTGGAAGCAAAGTTGCAAGGCTTATTAGGAAGGTCTAAAAGGTGAAGAAGGGCAATATGATTGCTACTACTTCAAGTATCTATATGATAGATATTTTCCTCTTGACTTCTTGTTCTTGGATATATGATACCGGATTGGATCCCACATTTGTTTAAATGCGCAAGGAACAATGAATAGAAAGCTACTCAAAGAAGGTAAATTAAACCTATGCGTGGGAATGAAGCAAGAGTTGCTACATTAACCATAGGGACTTATGAAGTCACTTTACCTTGTGAAGTAGTACTTGTTTTGAACAAGTATGACTACGTTCCGGATTTGAATAGGACTATTATTTCCGTTTCTTAAATGGATGATGAAGGATATAATTTTCTTATTTTCAATAAGAATTTTTATATTTATTTAAAGATATGCCTTATTGTATTGCATATTTCATTGAATGGTCTTCATATCCTTGATGTTAAGAAACAAAATAATATTGAAGATATCTAAAATATAAATGGGAATTCTGAACCGAACAATATGAACAAAGCGTTCATATGGCATTGTCGGCTTGGTCAAATAAATAAGAAACATATATCTAAACTCCATTAACATGTACTTTTAGACTCATATGACTCTGAATCACTTGAGGAATGTGGATCTTGTTTATTGGGATTATTGACCAAACCACCCTACACTAAGAGTAGTGGGAGGGCTAGTGACTTATTGGTCATTATACATGAGATGTATGTGGACTATTAAGCAGCATTGCTAGGGAAAGATTTTGGTATTTCATCACATTTCACTAAAGACTTATCTAGATATGACTATGTCTGTCTGATGAAGTCTAAAGGTGAATCATTTGAGATGTTTCGAACATTTCAAGATGAAGTACAAAACAACTTGGCAAAACTATTGAGTACTTCGATTGGATCGAGGTGATGGATATTTGAGCCAAGAGTTTGACAATCATCTCAAAACTGTGAAATTGTTTCAAGAGTTGACTCCACACGGAACACCACTATGAATGGTGTGTCTGAAAGGAGGAATTGAACCTTGTTAGACATGGTTCGTTCGATGATGTGTCAAGTTGACTTTCCTATTTCCTTTTGAGGATATGTATTAGAAATGATGCGGTTACACTGAATCGAGTCCCTACTAAATCGGTTCCTAAGGCCCCACATGAGATGTGGCATGGAAGAAAACTTAGTTTGTCTTTCATGAAGATTTGGGGTTGCGAATCTTATGTAAAGAGACTTGTCTCTTATAAGTTAGCACCAAATCTGACAAGGTTATTTTTGGAAATTAATCTTGCAACCACAAAAGAGAACAAAACATTTGTTGCTCTATACGATTTGTTTCTTGAGAAATAGTTTCTCAATAAAGAATCTAGTGAGAGTAAAATTAATCCCTGAAGAAATTCAAGAACCCGAAAATAATATGGAACCAAGAGTAGAGACGGAACCAAGTTCACAATGAGTTGTGGAACCGGTTCAAGATGCACAAGTCCATCGTAGATTGGATAGGTTACAATCCGAACTCAATAAATATTGATTTCTCGTATCGGAAAGTAATGAAGTGGAAGTCATTGAGAATGACGATCCTACTTGCTATCAAGAAGCGATATCCTCTCCTAATTTGGATAAATGGTTAGGAACCATGGAGTCCGAATTGCAATCCATGTTTGATGATCAAGTTTGGAACTCGATTGGGCTACCTGAAGGTGTAAAAACTAAAGGGATGCAAGAAGGTCTTCATGACCGACATGGATGGGAAGGTGCATACTTTCATGACTAAGGATTGTAACAAATGGATTTAGGTAAATTCATAGTATTGACTATGTTGAAACCTTTTTCGCCAGTTACAATGTCGAAGTCTGTTAGAGTTTCAATTGCCATTATCACATATTGTGACTATGTGATATGACAAATGGATGTCAAACGACTTTCTTTAAATGGAAAGATTATTAAGGATGTGTATAGTACACAACCCGAATAGTTTGTCGATCCAAGAAACTCTAATAAAGTATGCATGTTGCAAAGATCCATGAGATGGGTTGAAGCAAGCTTCAAGGAATTGGAATCTTCGTTTTGATGAATTGGTCAAAGAGCTTGACTTCATCAAAGAACAAAGATGAATCTTGTGTATGCATGAAATTCAGTGGGAGCGTAGTATTATTTCTATTGTTTTATTACAATGATATCTTACTCATTGGAAAAACAAGTTCTGACAATTAAGACTTTCAAGTCTTGATCAAGGAAAGGTTTCTCAATGAAAGATATGGGTAAAGCCGCTTACATCCTTGGCATCAAGATCTATAGAGATAGATCTAAAAGGGATAAATTGGTTTGAGTCAAAATAGTCACATTGACAAGGTTCTTAGAAGAGTCTAAGAAGAGTAGCTTGTCAATGGGCCATGGTATTTCTCTTAGCAATACTCATTGTCTTATGAAAACTGATGAGCAAGAAGGGAAATGAATGAAGTTCTATATGCTTCGGCATTTGGATCTGTCATAAATACCATGACTTGTACTAGACCCAACGTCTCATATGCTTTAAGCATGATGAGTCAATACCAATCTGATCATGTTGAAAACCATTGAATGGCAGTCAAGATGATCCTTAAGTACTTAAGAAGAACTAAGGATACGTTCTTGGTATTTGAAAGATTGGAAGTTAATCTTGTTATAAGGGTTACATAGATGATAGCATCCAATCTGACAAAGTTATTTTAAAATCGCAATTAGGATTTATGTTTATGCTTATTAGAGGTGCAGTTTTGATTGGAAGAGTTCTAAGCAGAAATTGTAGCCGATTCTACTACTAAGGCCGAATTTTAGCAACATATGATGTGGCTAAAAGAGGCAGTTTGGATCAAAAGTTCATTAGTGTTTTGGAAATGTTCCAAATATCACTAATCGGTGAAACTTTTGTTATGACAATAGTAGTACCACTTGTGTAAAAATGGAACCGAGGTCACAACAGCGATCCAAACACTCACTTAGACGTTTTTCGAGAAATTCATAAAGAATGAGAAGACGTTAAAATATGCAAAGTATCAACCGATGATGACATTGGGGATTCACTTACAAAGACACTCGCACAGGCAGAAGCATGATGGTCATGTTAAATCCATGAGTAGTCGATACATAAATGGAGCCTAGTGCAAGTGGGAGACTGTTGGTGTAATGCCCTAGGCTTTAGTTATGTTTAACTTAAAACCGTTATGTATCGTCTTTATCGTTTAAGGTTATTATTTGATTATTATATATTTTGCATATTTATTGTAATAATCTCCGTCCCTAATTATTAAGAGAATAATTAGTATAATTGTCAATGGATAATCATATGATGATTATATGCATAGAGATGCACATTGAAATTATGGGTACTTGTTAGTGAACAAGTGACTGGACTTGACCCGTATGAGATTTATGTCATGGTCAAATGTCATAATTAAATCTCATATGGTCACTTCATTTAGTCTCTAGACCTGTGATTATCATGACCTTACATATGATGAAAGTCATGTTTGATTTTAGTCAAACGATATCTTAACACGATATTTATAAAGACTATCTTTGGCATGATCGGATTCATGATGGGAAGGATGATAAGTCAAGATGGAATTTGTCCCTCGAAAGAGAGATGTTTTGCTTGGGCCCCTCGATGAGTGATAATGATGGAAAGTGTGTGGCCACACCCCAATGCGATTGGATTATCATTATACTCAAGATCGAGAAAGCATTGAACAAGTACAAGTTGACGTGGACCATGACTTGTGTTCAATATAACATCGTGAGACAAAGTGAGAAATGGAAGTGTACCATTGGAAATGTGAACTCTTAAGTTATATTATTTGGGTAGACATAATGGCTTGCTAGAGTCCGCTTATGTCTTATGAGGGTCGATATGATCAAGATCATTGCCAACATAATATAATCCTATTGGGTCACACACATCTAGAATGAATTGGTTATACCAAAGGAAGAAATGATTGAGAGTTCCTGATATGGCTTGTTCTGTAGCGCGACAAAACTGGCCATCTGGCATGTGTAGCCGCGCGACATAACAAGCCACAGAGGCGGTTTACACTTGTTTCCTAATTTGATTAGGGCACAAACTCTAATACTAAATTAGTATAAATATGAGTCTGTAAACAGCTAAAATAGAGCCGAATTTTTCAATAGAAATTCACAACAAAAGGTTTCTCAATATTTCTTCCATAGGTTTAAGAATCTAGCAATTCTTAAGAACCGTTCTTGGTTCATTCTAACGTGTGGATACTACTAGAGGGTCTTCGCTCGTACAACGATCAAGGCCTAGAGTTCTATTGTTCAAAGCAATATGAAGGATCAAAGGTTTTGAAGATCGAAGATTGTGATTCAAAGTTACACCGATAAACTGTTCGATAGCTCAAGACCGGAAAGCAATAAAGGTTGGTAAATTCTATCTCATAGGAATTCAATTTAATCGTATAGAACGGATCTTAGGGCTTGGGTTTTGTGTTATTTAGATGCTTATTCCTCTGCGCATGGACCCATAAAACCCAACAGTTTGGGGTGAAGTTCCGAGTCGTTCTGCATCTCATAGGGAGAATATGCAATGGAGGACTGAGTACGAGAGCTTGAACAATCAAATGGCAGAAATGAGGGCTGAGCTAAGGGAGTTGAGAGGTAATGCTAATGTTCCTAATGCTTCTAATGGTTCAAGTGCAAGTGTAGGTGTTGCATCCAGAGACCATCGTACGACAGCCCACCAACCTCGACCTATTCAGGTAATTAAATTCGATTGTTTTAATTATTTTTGTGAGTATTCATTTTTTCCTAACAAGTTATGATAATATTTGATTTACATTTTTTTTTCTTTCTATCTTCTTGAGTATTATGATTTGTGTCTATTTACATTCTAGTAAAGAAGATTGGGAAATAAATGCGTGGTTTTGTATTCATTGTTGTTTGATCATTCAACTATACTTGTTTTTGTTTTAAGCATTTCTTAAATTGACATTTAGGAGGGAATTGAGATTTACTTAAAGAGCATAACAGATCCTACTGAGATTGTAGCTAAAGGATGGGTTCATAGCTTAGACCCCAACACGGAAGTAGGTGGTGAAGAAATTGGACCAAATTGGTTTGAAGTATACATTGAAGTACCGGTAAAAAGAAATGAACGTTTGGTTAGACCTTATGCATTATTTGTGACAATTGGAGATGCCATTGGAGCAACTGTTGCATGGCCTTGCAATTTCACTATGGTATGTTATAGTAGTGTGTTTGGTTATGTTGTATTTTGTAAGTGAAGGTTTCCATAATACAAAATATATATACACATGTTGTCAAATTGTAGGTGGTGCCCAACGATGAAATGTGTTAAGTTGTTTGCGAATGCATTTGCTCTTTTTGGTTTGATGGAGCAATTATCTTTATTAGCTTTTAGTGTTTATGTACTATGTTTAGATTTTAGGTTCAATTTTGTAGTTATGTTTTTTTTTCTTTTTTGCTTAACATATATTAGCTAAGGGATGTTTAAGTATTAGACTATGTTTTTGAGATTGGTTAAGGATGAATTTTTTGACATTATTATGTTTTTATATTAAAGAGTTAATTTGAAATGTCTTAGTTTTCTTTTTAACTGTTTTTTTAGTGGTATAATGATATTTTTAAAAAGTTTTAAAGCATTATTTTGTAATATACGTTTTTTTTAAATTCAATTAGGACGCCATAAATCGTCCTAAAATGTGAAGTGCAAATGCTTGTTAGGATGCAGAATTTCAAAAAATTGTAGGGGCATGGCTGTCCTATCAATCTACTTTTGAGACGCTCAATCGCGTCCTATCAAATGATACTATTGGGACGCCTAAACATGTCATATCACGGTCTGGTATTAGGACGACAAATTATGTCCTATCAAGATGATATATTAGGACGACAAACTTCGTCCTATCAAAATGATTTATTAGGACGACAAAATTCATCCTATCAAAATGATTTATTAGGACAACGACTTTCATCCTATCAAGATGATATATTAGGACGCTTTTTCTCATCCTATTACACTACTATATTAGGACACAATAGGTCACTATTTTAAAGAAATATTAGGACATTCTTTATAGGACGAATAAAGGCGTCCTAACACGTACACTTTATTAAGTCGCCCCTAAAAGTCCTATTAACCTTTTGCTACCCCTTTAGATAGGAGGCCCAAGTTTGCGTCCTATCAAATAAGGCGTCCTATAAAGGTATATATAAGGACGCAATCGGGCATCCTAAAAGACACCTTTTGTTGTAGTGGAACTTGATCCTTGGCCAAACATATTGCACTCAAACTGTCACAAAATATTGTAGCATGATCCTAATGTAACCCAAGGCTGCTGATCAAACCCTTTAGCCATATCCCCTCCTTAGTTGCTTCTGTCAATGCCATGTACTCCGCTTTCGTAGTCGATAAAATCACCGTAGATTGCAAAGTAGCCTTACAACTGACAACTGACCCATCATAAGTAAATACGTACCCGGTTATAGATCTCCTTGTGTCAACATCCCCAGAGTAGTCTGAATCACAATAACCATCAACTACACATTTTGTACCACCTTCATAAATGAGCCCAACATCCGATGTACCCCTAAGGTACCTGAAGATCCTCTTCACTGCCTACTAATGTTCCTTACCAGAATTCCCCATGAACCTACCAACAACACTAACAGCATGTGCAAGATATGGCCTAGTGCAAACCATAACATACATCAAACTACCAACTGCACTAGTATAAGGTACTCAAGCCATGTACTTTTTATCTTCAAACGATTTAGGTGCAAAAGCAACAGACAGATGTACATTCGCTGCACTCTGAGAATCTATAGCCTTTATTGTATACTCCCTCTGTCCCACGTAAATGCAAACTTATTTCTATTTTGGTTCGTCCCACGTAAATGCAAACTTTCCAAAATGGAAACAAATTTATTATTTTATATTCACCCTACCCCACCCACTCATTCTCTCTCTTCATTTTCCACCATACAATTTATTCAACCAACCTACTATTAACTCCACTCATTCTCTCTCTTCATTTCCTACCACACATTTTCATTATCTTAATAATATTTCTTAATTATTGTGCCCAAAAAAATGGTTTACATTCACATGGGACGGAGGGAGTACATATCAAACCTCTCTAAAATTTTCTTGATGTAACCTTTATGGGATAAGAATAGTTTTCGTTGGCTTCTATCCCTATAGATCTCCATACCCAGTATTTTCTTTGTTGCATACAAATCATTCATCTCAAACTCAACAGATAGTACACCCTTCAACTTCTAAATATCAAACTTTTTGACAACAACTGTCAACATATCGTCAACATAAAGACAACATGTATTCAAAACCATACTTCATAGGAGGGTTTCCGAAATTAGCCGTCTAGATCTCTCTTGAGCTAATCCATGTTCTTCAAAAATAGGTGATGAACTGTCTGGTGCTTCTGTCTCTGACAGTAGATCCTGATTAATATCTGACTGTGTACTACTCAACTCTGCAGTATCTTTTACCTACACCTGTTTATCAATACTACCAATACCTGATACAACCACAGACCTCATAATAGGATTAACAATAGAATTTTCATCAAATACAATATTCCTGCTTATGATAACCCTACCCTCTGACGGAGACCAAATCTGGTATCCCTTGACACCATCTCCATAACCCATGAAAAATCCTTTTTTGGCCCTCGGCTCTAACTTCTCATCATCCACTTGATAATAAGCAGTACAACTAAAAGCCCTTAAATTAGAATAATCAACAGGTTTACCTAACCATACCTCATTCGGAAATTTGCGGTCAATACATGTATGTGGTGCGTGATTTATCAAGTAACATCTTGTACTAATCGTTTCTGCCCATAACCGCTTAGACAACCCTGCATTGGAGAATATGCACCTTGCTCTAGCCAACAACGTCTTATTCATGCATTGTGTGATACCATTTTGTTGTGGTTTACCCCTGATAGTGAAATGTCTAGATATCCCCACTTCCTTACAAAAATCATCGAACTCAGCACTACATAACTCCAACCCATTATCTGTACAGAGTCTCTTGATCTTCTTCCATGTATAATTTTCCACTAATGTCTTCCACTGTCTAAAATTTGTGAGGCCCTCACTCTTGTGATTCGTAATAATCACCTAAGTCTTCATTGAGTAATCATCTATCATAGACAAGAAATATATGTGATCCCTCAATGATTTCCTGACGTGAAGGTCCCCAACAATCCGAGTGAATGTAATCTAGACTGCCTTCGTATTATGAACCCCCATTGGAAACTTGTTTCGCTGCATCTTCCCAAGTACATAATGTTCACAAAACTTAAGTTACATGACCTTATGGTCACATAGAAGACCATGATTCGCCAGTATCTGCATCCCTCTAATACTCATGTGCCCAAGCTTAATATGCCATAACTTGGTCATATCCTCTTTAACCACTTCAGATAATGCAACCAATATTGACCCAGAAAGCTTCCTTCCTTGGAGGAAATATAAGGATCCCCACTTAAGGCCTTTCAGAATCACTTCAGAACCTTTGCAGACATAAACGATCCACTGTAACCTTTGTTGTTTAGCTGAGTAAAAGATATCAGGTTCTTTGTCACCTGTGCAACGTGTCTCACATCGTTCAAAGTGCAGAACTTACCGTCATGAGTTCGCAGCTTGATAGAGTCAATACTAACTACTATGCAAGTAACACTGTTGGCCATATGAATATTACCCCTATCTAACTGCTCAAAGGTTGTAAACCACTCTCTCCACGTACTGATATGATAAGAAGCTCCAGAATCAAGAATTCACGCATTCGATTGTCATGCAGAATCTTCTATTACTAGAGCATAATCCCCATCATAGTTACTCGTATCAACTGCAGCAGCATTAGCTTCAGAGAAATTTGGAGGCTCACCTCACTTCTTCCTATGACAATTTGTCTTACAATATCCCTTTCCCTTGCAGTAATTACAAATATTCTCAAGTTTTGGGCCATTCTTTCCTGAAGCTTCTTCTTCTTCTGTTTACTGCTAGAACCCCTGTTGCCTTCCTCAACCAAACCTACTGACTGGTTATATGTACTAATATTAACGCTTGCCTTTTGACTCAACTCTCTAGTATTAAGCGAGGATTTCACCTCCTCTAGAGTTACCGTCTCCTTACCACTGATAATAGAGTCAGCATAGTGCTCATATGATAAAGGCAATAAAATAAGAAGCATTAATGCAGCATCCTAATCAGCAACTTTAACATCTATATTATGAAGTTCAAGTAATAAAGATGTAAATCTATCTAGGTGATCCCTACTGGGTGTACCTTCCTTTATTCGGAGTGAATACAGCTTCTGCTTCAGATATAGCTTGTTGGTCAATAATCGTGTTAAATACATGTCTTCCAACGCAAGCCATAAAGCACCTCCGAAATCAGTATCTGAAATATCAACTAGAACATCATCATCTAGACACCTTATGATTTTAGAGTGGTTCCTCTCATCTAGCGCGATCAGGTTTGTTGCTTTCTTCTCAAATGCCTTCATGTCCTTCTCTAAACTCTCTGTTGTTGTTGCAGCCGCGATAACACTTGTGGGTTTGAATCCTGACGATCCCTGATTGCAGCAGCCACTATAGCCCACAAACCCTTGTTTCTCAACAAGGCTTTCATCTTGATTGATCAAAGACTAAAACTATTCTTCACATTGAACTTGTCAATTGGTGATTCAATTCCTGATCCCATCTTCTTCTGCACCGGAAAACCCCTAGACCTTTCTCAAACTGATCGACACTTATACCAGTTTGTTAGAACAAAGTATATGTAAAAGATAGAAAACAAACAACAATCACAACACGCAGATATACGTTGTTCACCAACTTGACTACATCCATGTAGAGGGAGATAATATTATTATCAACTGAAAATCACCGATTACAATCTCTAATCTAGTGTACGAATTCTTGGTCACAAGAATTTCTATCTGTGCAAGCCCTAAATCTAGAAAATATATGAGCAAGAGAACTTCAAAACCCTTAAATTATTGATATGCATATCACAATAGAATTACTTTAAACTGTTATTTGATAGGGGGTATTTATACTGTCTACTTTTAACCCTGTAAGGTTTTCAAATACTGCACTGAATTTGCCACAGGATAGGCCCAAAACGGACTAAGGCACGATCGCTCCCATGGAGGGCGCCCTCTTTGTCCAAAAGGTTGGGCGAGATCGCTCCCCCAGGGCACGCGATCGCCCCGTTTGTCCAGAAACTTGGCGTGGCCGCCACTTGCTGTTGTCACATGAATTACTTGACTTCTTTGTTTAATCCCATAATTCGGGCGCCCACAACTTATATTGCATCAAACCAAACAAAACTTGTTAATAAGTGGTAGTATTTGTGTAAGAAAATTTTGGCCATAGTATTGAAAAATGTCGAAAAATGTGTTAAAGAATGTTAGTGTTTTTATTAAGTGTCAGTGTTTATGTTACAGTTTCAGTGAGTGTATTAAAAGAGTGTAATTTTTGTTAAAGAGTGTTAATATAAGTGTAATTTTTGCTAAATAAGCAAAATAGTTGGAAAGAAACTATATTAGTATTGGTTGAGAGGTTTTACTACGTAACAAAAAGATGAACATGAGGAGTGTCATAGTACAAGAAAATGATAAAGCTTGGCAAGGCTTTGTTGATCAAAGTAAAGAGCCAAACTAGGCATCAGAAGTTGCTTACCGGCAGCCATTCACTCCTTAAGCAGGAGGCAATAACTCAATGTCAATTTCGCTAAAAGAAGACTAAGGCATACTAAAAATATTCTTGAATCTGTCGTAGTTACTCCATTTAGGTGTGCAGCTTTACCATTATTTTTTTCATCCGCTGTCTGTGGACAGAAAAGATATACTCCCTCCGTCTCATTGATAGCTTCACTTTTTGCCAAAACGAGTGTCCCATTAAAAGCTTCACCTTTCCTAAAATGACAAATAATCTTTACTATTCCACCCACTAATTCTCTCTCCTACTTACTTTTATACTCACAACACTTTTCAAATTTACTATTCCCTCCACTCATTCTCTCTTCTATTTTACTTTTATACTCACAACACTTTCTCCACTATCCTTTTTCCTTAATTTGCGTGTCAAACTCAAAATGGTGAAGTTATCAATGGGACGGAGGGAGTATATATTATACAAATCACATTAAATAAATCTAAAAAAATGAAAATTAACCATTAGTGTTTCGAACCGCTTCCTGTAGACGAAAAGAGTATACATTATCCAAATTACATTAGTTAAATAATTTATTTAAAACAAGAAAAAAATGTAGAAGAAAAAGAACTGCTCAATCTCAAAATGAGTGGTAATGTAAATCGCAAAGGGTGTAAGCACTTTAGAGACTCGAGTACAGTAGTATGTGCCTAAGTGATTCTTTCATGTTGCAAGTACTATCCAAAGCATTCATTTTAATGTGGAAGTAAATTCATTGTCAATAAAAATGGGCAGGAGCATTACCCAAAACTCTGAACTTGAATTCCCAACTTCTTGCCATACATATTTCAAGAGAAATATCATGTCCATTTTTAATAAATAAATGTCAAAGTTGATTGTTCAAAGCTCCTTGGGGGCAAGTGCTATGCACACAGATCTCTAAATTCAATCAAATTCAGTTTTCACTATTTTACAACAAAATTAAGAATGAAAAATCGATCAGAACTATGGAATAGAATGAAATTGAACTAACCTTAGCAACGAGATTGAACGAAGAGAGAGACGGAGACCTAGCAGACGAATCGAGATCGGAAAGCGAGAGAATCGAAGACCTAGCATCGAGTGGGCGTGAGAGAGACAGAAAGTGAGAGAGATGCTTACCTTCGATCGGGAATCCCCAAAGCCGTCGAACCGAGATCGGAGACCTAGCAGACGGAAACGGATTACAATTGCTTAGCCGTCGAACAAAAAGCGAGAGATGCTTACATATCGGGAATTCCCAAAGTCGTCGAACCGAGATCGGAGACCTAGCTAGCACGAAATGGACGACAATTGCGAGAGTTAGCCGTTGAACAGAAAGGGAAAGAGTTTATTTGAAACTCTCACATCATCTCTAAAATCCTAATCCAGGAGGGAAACAATCCCGGGAAAAATTGTGGCAAAATTTTAAAATAATATCACAACAATTGGTACCGATAGAAATTAAAGTGTCCTAATAAATCTTATATTTGGGAGGACAGTGAAAAAGAGTGTCAATTCTAAGCATTTGAGAGGGTAAGGGTAGAAGAGTGTCAAATACTAGAGTATTTGGCACATGTATTTCTGCCTTCTCAAAAACAGGTATTTGGGACAGCACTTTAGCCCTTCAAAAAAATGTTGTCACAAAAATCTATTTTTCTTGTAGTGTACATGCATACATTTATGTGTATTTATATTCATATATTTATATAAATAAGTATATATATTACTATATATATGTATATATTGTGACATATATATACACAAAAATATATATAAACATACACTCATATATGTTTATGAATATATATATATATATATATATATATATATATATATATATATATATATATATATATATATATATATATATATATATATATATACTCACTCCGTCCCGCTACAAATTGCACACTTTTCTCATTGGGCGTCCCATTACAAATTGCACACTTCCTAAAATGGCAAAGTATCTTTACTATTTCCTCCACTCATTCTCTCTTCTACATTATTTTAATATTCACAACACCATTATAATTTAATATTCCCTCCACTCATTCTTTCTCCTATTTTACTTTTACACTCACAACATTTATATCATTATTTTTTTCCTGAATTCACGCGTAAACAGTAACTGTGCAATTTCAAGCGGGACGGAGGGAGTATATATGTGTGTGTGTGTGTGTGTGTGTGTGTGTGTGTGTGTGCCTGTGCGTGTGTGTGTATCAATACATACATAGATACATGCATACACATATATGTGTATATATATTTATATATATCCACATATATGTTTTTATATAAAAAACGTTAAGAATTTTTTAAAAAATGAAAGTATAAAATAGAAAAAAAAGAGACGGACAATAGCATTTACTTTTTAATTTTTTTTTTTTGAAAAATAAAACTATTTGAGATGTTATTAAGAGTGATTTTTTTTTTTTACAAAAAGTTATATAAAAAAAATTAAGAATTTTTATAGAAATGAAAGTATATAATAGAAAAAAGAGAGACGGACAATAGCATTTACTTTTTTTTTTTTTTAATTTTTTTTGGATAAATAAAACTATTTGAGATGTTAGTTAGTAGTGAAATTTTTTACATAAAGTTATATAAAAAAAAGTTAAGAATTTTTAAAGAAATTAAAGTATATAATAGAAAAAAGAGAGACGGACAATAGCATTTACATTTTAATTTTTTTTGGATAAATAAAACTATTTGAGATGTTAGTTAGTAGTGAAATTTTTTACAAAAAGTTATATAAAAAGAGTTAATAATTTTTAAAGAAATGAAAGTATAGGAAAGAAGTTATGGTTTAGAATAAAGGGTATGGGTTATGTTTTAAGGTATAGGTTAAAGTTTAGGGTATATGTATATGGGTTATGATTTAGAGTATATGGTATGTGTATATGATATGGAGTATATGATTTAGGGTATAAAGTATGGGTGTCTGGTGTATGAGGTATATGGTATAGGATATGATTTATGGTTTAGGGTATAGGGTATGGGTGTCTAGTGTATGGGTATATGATATATATTTAAGGGGTTGAGTATATTAAAAATTCTTAATTTTTTTTATGTGTATGATATAATATTATTTTATATTTTAAATTAATATTATTATAAATTATTTTTACTAATTATTATAATATAGAAACGAGGGTTTAGGGGTAGAGATATGATTTAAGGAAAGATGAAAATTGCCAATTATTACTTATTATCAATAAATCATATTTTTAGGGTTTGGGGTAGATGAATATGATTTAGGATTTAGAGTTTGGGGTATAAGTATATGAGATTTGGGATGTAGAAATAAGCATTATTAATATTTATTTTAAAGATTAAATTATTATTTTTGTTAATAAATATTTTTTATAATTTATTAATATTAATTATTACTTAGTTATATTAATATTTCTCAGAAGTTTAAATTATTATTATCAATGAATTATATTTTTAGGCATTATTGATTTAGGATTTAGAGCGAAATTCAAGGCTTAGGTATATTAATATTTCTTAGAAGTTTAATTTATTTTGTTGTTTTAAGTATTTTTTCTATATTATTATCATAATTTTTATTTATTATATATTATTCAATTATTATTTTTCGAAAGACAAATTATTATTATAATAAAATATTATTTTATTAGTAATGAAAGAGTATACCCACTTGATTTTCTTAATTTTTAATTTGTCAACTTAAAGTGATACTTTATTTTTTTAAAGTCTATTAAAATCAAGGGTCATTTTGAAAAGTTAATTTTTAATCGAAAAATATCATAAAATTTTTTCCTATTTATTTTCAAATCTTTTTGCAAAAATATAATGAATTATGAAGTTTTGTTAAAAATATACTCTCACCGTCCCTGCCGAGTGGATACTTATTTCCTTTTTGGTCCGTCCCAGCTCAATGGAGACTACTCAAAATGGAAGGGAATCTTTACTATTTTTCCCACTCATTCTCTCTTCTATTTTACTTTTACACTCACAACACCAATCAAATCACTATTCCCCCCACTCATTCTCTCTCCTATTTAATTTTTCATTCTCACAACATTTCCTTCCATTTTTTATCTCTCTTACTTTTTCTTAATCTGTGTGCCCAAATTTTTGGTATCCACTCGGCTGGGACGGAGGGAGTATATATTTAGTGACAAAGACCAAGTTTGAGCTCGAGCTCGAGCTCGACTCGTTTAGGCTCGAGCTCGGATCGTTTAGGCTCAAGATCGATTACAACTCGAATTAGTGCTCGATAAAGCTCGTTTAATTTCAATTTTTTTCAAAAAATATATCCAAGCTTGAGTTCGGCTCGTTAATACTCGAGTTCGAGCAGCTCGCGAAAAGCACGCAAACAACTCGCGAAAAGCTCAAAGCTCAAAGCTCGATTCAATTCGAGCTCAAATAGTCATACTAGACTCAAACTCAAAACTTCAAAACTCGATTCGGGTCGACTCGTTTACCGACGCTACTTCTAAACTTCCAGTCCAGTCTCACTGGCGCCCGGATCCTGCCCAACACAACCCCGAAACAATATCCGAACCTTAGCCGGGCCCCACAGATAGGATCTAAATGCATGTCGGTATTTTCCTCATCCATACACCCACCAAAAATAGCCATTTACGGCCTATCTTTCTATTTCCTTTTCCAGTGCTCCCTTCCACGTGTCATCCACAGCCACTAGCATTCTGCCACATGTACCCGCACAAAATCCTATCTCATACGCTGGCCGCAACTTGCAAAACACGAAAAGACCATTTTCTCACAAAAGCAGTCAACAAGTGGAGGGCAGTTCAGGACACCCTGGTCCTACACCAAGATTTATACACGTGTCTTTCTGGTCCCACGTTTGACACGTGAACAAACGAGATTGCAGTATTAGATGTCAAGAAGATTTCAACCACGAATTTCAACATCAATTATCAGCCACAAATTTGGATACAAAGTCCAATAAAGAAAAACACACACACATAGTAATCCACTTAATGAGCTGGTTCTTGCTTCAATATAGAGAAACCCTTCTCAAGATTTCTGAGCAAAACCCATAATTTATATTCAGAATCTTTGGTTTATGCATCTGGGTGTTCTAGTTACAGGTTTGTTGTTCTTCATAC
Organism: Adenophora triphylla var. japonica; assembly: GCA_022495995.1. Taxonomy (NCBI): domain Eukaryota; kingdom Viridiplantae; phylum Streptophyta; class Magnoliopsida; order Asterales; family Campanulaceae; genus Adenophora; species Adenophora triphylla. The sequence goes on from JAFEMH010000199.1 coordinate 129,596, forward strand.
ACTTCAATTTTTCTTTGTTTTTGTCATTTAATTCATGAATTTTGTACTACAAATTGAATACCCATAACTTGATTTCGGATTTGGGATGTGGGTTTTGTTTATAGTTTGATATTTTGTGTTTAGATGGATGGTTTGGGTTGTTATCAAATTCCTTTGTTGTTTAGGAGCTTTTCTGATTGCTACTTGTACTACTCCGTCCAACAACAATGAAATTGGATTGAACAAGTCAAACTTGATATAGAAATAAGAATATTTATTTTAAATTCTAATAGCTTGTATTGAATTGCTAGATAAATATCAGATCTGTATAAGAGGAGAAGAGAAATGAAGTTATGATTAATATTGGAGCTTGAATTTCAGAATTGTGAGTACTTTTCTTAAAGCAACCAAATATGAAAGTGTGATTTCTGGTTTGGAAAAACCATATCTTGAAAAAGAAAGAAGAAAAATGAAAATATAAAAATTAAAGCTTGAAGCTTGAAGCTTGAATTTTAGATTTATGAGTTAACTTCTAACCAAAGTGAAGAGTGTGATTTCTGATTTTGAGGGAGGTGGGGGGGGGGGGAGAAAAAGGTATTTGGTGATTAGATTCAACAGAAAGGATTGATATCAAAACCCTTTTTTTTTTTTATTGTTTGAGATGTGTAAATGAGAGAGCAATTGATCAGAAACGAGAAGGGAAAAGGATATATAAAACTTTTCTCTATCTTTGATATACCGGTCAATTAGTCTGTGGAGGCATCAGGATTTTCCCTTGAGGTTTACTAGGGACTACTTTGAACCCAGTTACCCAGGTCGTAGCCTTTGATCCAAAAGGCTAAAAAGGATATATATGTTTGATGGTTTATTGTTAGAACCCTTCCTACTTTCAAGAACTTGTTCTTTTCATTTAACTTTGATGGTGCAAACGTGAATTTCTTCTAGCTCTTCTTATTTATACTGATCTTCTAACTTTGTCTTTTTAAATTTAAATATAGGGAATTCGCACGGAAAAAAAATAGATGGAGTGGTATTTGGGAAGTGAAGTTGATGATTTTGTTGTTCCCAGAGATCAAGAATCATTGGACAGTATGGCATCGCCCGATGGTTGGCCACAATGGCATACAAATGCATTTGGAGCTGGTTCCTGCTATCCCAAAAAGAATATGTTCGTCGGGACAAATTCGGGTTGCAAACAAGAACTTAATTTCAATGGAAGAAACTATTCCGGCGATATGAACTTGAATGATTCTTTCCAGGAAAGAGAGCATGATGCTTACAATTCAGGCACAATGAGCCAAGGAGGACTATATAACGGCTCGCTCCAATGGCCCCATGACGAGGACCAAGCCAGAATTGATCGAATGGACGACATTTTCTTGTACAAGCTTAACTTTTGGGATTATGATACTTGATTTGATGCATATAGGAAAATCGTAGTGTAATGTGAATTAGCATTCTTCGTTTGTAATACTCATGCTAGTTTCAATATGCCGCAATGAATCAGAATGCTCTATTTATGTTTTGTTTTCAATCGATTTCCATCAACGCTCAAGATTTATCATTCTTCCTGGGTTCTGAATGTGTAAAAGCAGCCTAGGGACAAAATGGTAATCAAGAGATTGATGAAATTATCACTTCCAAAACTAAATCCAACTAATCATGTCTGGTATCTCAATCTGATCTATTTTATATGAATTCATTTAGTCGTAACTTGGTTATTCTGATTCAGTGGGGGGCATCATCGTACAACTTCATGCTCTCTATTTCTGGTTAAGGTTATGTTGCTTTCTCGTTATAGTCTCTAATGTGCTTCTTTCTGTTTGTGTAGTAATTCCTTGCTCGAAGATGATGTAACTGGTGCTGATAATTCATCTGGTAACGTGTATAATGACACGATCTTGGAGCCGCAGTACATTCCCAGCAATTCACATAGCTTTGGAAGTTCCAAGTATCTCAAAACACATGCTTTTTCACCCTCCATGGACTGGGAGAATGCAGAGGTGAGAATTTACAATTCTACTGTGTGAAGAGCTATGATAATTTCTATTGATATCATTTTGAAATGGTTTACTGCCTTGTTTCTGGACAATTACTCTTGCGTAAAATCCCTTGCATTGTGTAATTGGTTTCTAATCAATTCAACTTGACTCAACTTATGTGAAGGAAATGGGCAGTGGATTGAGTTCATTTTTATGATTTAGCAACACTGTAGTTCGACTGCTATCTTATGTTCTTAACAAGTGATGTAGCTTATACCTTTTATGACTTTTTAAGGAAATTAAGAAAATTGACTTTCAAGTAATTTTAGTAGCACATGTACATAAGTACCCATAACACGCGCCTTAAAGGCTTATCTCACGATATATTAAGGGAGATGTGTCATTCGGACTCTTTGACTCTCCATCTAATTAGCCCTCTCTCCTACTTTTCTATTTAAAAAACACCCTCTTAAAATATGAATGACCATTTTAATAAATTTACCATTTATTTCCATGATTAAACGTCACCATACATGTAATGTGTGCCACAATTGGTAGTATTATTATATGTCTTGGACAAGGGATATGATACTCGCTAAAGGTGAACTTTGTAACTTCTTGATCAAACTTATGAGTTACTGACATAGATCATCTTCTTACCTACTCAGCAGGACAGTTTGAACGACTTCACTGGGGAAGAGTCGTCTTTGGAAGCATCAATCTTGCAGGAGCTTGAGAGGGTTACAGCGCAGGTAAATAGCTGCAATGAATGTTACATCTAGAACCCAAAATAATACAGACTTATAAAGTTTTTACATTTATTATTCCAGTTTACGGAGAAGACAAGAATCTGCTTCCGAGATGCTTTATACCGCCTTGCAGAGAACTCGAAGCAACCATCAAACCCTAGCCAAGATGAAGATATCATAATGGATAACCACCCAATGCTGAAATCAGATGATGAAAATCCAAGGTAAATATTCAACATTTATCAGAAACCTTTAGATTTTGTTCGTGATCCAGAATAACCGGGGCTAGCAAATAGAGACATATGGGTCATTTGTGCAAGAGAGATGTATATATTGGTCTAGTAGTTGAGACAACAGAGTAATACTCCCTCCATCCCAAAATGATAGTTCCACTTTTAAGTGGTAAATTTGATTGAAATTTGACCAATAATTTATTTGTTTAATTATCCTAATGAAAATTGTTAGTAAAAAGTTTTAGAATTTCATTGGGATAATTATTTGTTTTCTAAATTTTTTGTCAAAGTTCAATCAACTTAACCACTAAAAAATGGGACTATCTTTCCGAGACGAAGGGAGTATTGATTACCATCACAGTGCTTCTTTAGTTCCTTTCATAGCTTCTCTCTCTCTTGACCAAGTAAAGGTGTTGTTTCTTCACACATAATTAACTGGCCATAAAGGGTCAGATTTCTTCAGTCTTGTATCCTACACAGCTTCTTCTGCCATCAAAACTCATGTGCCAAATATCTTTCATATTCAGGAATGGAGAAACTGAAGTTAAAGAATTGAAGACAAATGCCATTGACAGAGCTGTTGCAGGTCTCATGTTTAGTAGGATGAACTTTACTGAAGAAGATAATTCAACGCCAGAGCAATCAAACTGCAGCTTGTCTCAGCAAAAAATCTCTTACTGTCCCAGGCTGGCTAGACTTGCAGAAGATGCTGAAGTCCCAGTTGTTCCAACCTAATAACTAACTTGCTCATCTCTCTGTCTCTGAATGGTTCAGTTGATATTTGGTGAGTTATAAGTGTCCTTAAAGCTGACCTGAAACCACAATGAAACCATGGTCAAAGATGGAGAATAAATGTGTCTTAAAGTAATGTAAGGTTTTGAGTATATATATGATCTAGGTGTATAATACATGGTCATGGTAGGGGAAAGATAGGCACACTGCAAGTTCAGTTTTTGAGTAGTGGCTTGAATATCCTGGTTGATTTCCATTTTTGTTGACCTGTTTGTTTGTTGACTGATAAGATGTATCAGCAACTTGGATTTGCTATCCTTGTTATCTGCCTCTCTCTGTGATGAAAGTATAATATTCCTCTCTTTGTGAAGTCAACTTATATTGCAGTTTTGAAGGTATGGGTTCTGCTGGTGGCTTTGGTTGGTATTTTTGGGTCATACATACTTTTGGCTTCTCTGAAGATTGTGAGAAGCGCGATTGATTGAAGATTGTGAGAAGCGCGATTGATTATAATGCAGGAGAGTAAAATGGGTAACTTGGTGGTACGAGAGCTCTCTCTATAAGTGGGGGTTCTGGACTGGTCCCACATGGACCAACTTTTGAACCCTGATCATGAAAGACGGAGTTGGGCATTCTGGCTGCTTCTTAATGACATTGTGTGACGTTGTTGTTGCTTACAGGACTATTCTATAAATTTGGAACTAAGAGCTTGCCCATTTTTTTATACTATTTACAAGTCAGAATCCGACATGTAAGCAGGGATGAAGTGCTGAGAATTGGACACACACACAATTTGAGTAATACCCTTTATAATGCCCATCTCCAACCATGCTCAACTACTACATTTTTGGTGCTAACAACAGGGGGCACTATCTTTTGCTTCAAAATGGCGTAGTCCTAAATTTGCTTCACATGTGGCGAACCAAATGAAGCTCTGCCATCGCTTATTCCTTCTTTTTTAAAATAAATCTCTTGTCGGTGCAAAATATACCATTTTTCTGCAAGGTTTGAAGAGTATGGGTGTAGATGGTGTAGAAATTGCATCATTTTAGCGGGAATGTTGAAGACGGTATAACAACTTCAAATCAAATGGTGTGTGATTGTTGATTGAAATGCTTAAAACTCATATCAATATAGCTAGTATATAAAAGTGAAGGCTTGGAGGTTCAAAGGCATTGGTAAAGCATCACGTAATGTTGTAACCAGATAGAAAGGATGCACATAACATTAACGTAAATCAAGAATACATAGATTACATGATTTACTAACGATCTGTTAGTTACAGCGGAAGAATATAATATCTTATTAATATGTGGAACAAAATATAGGTATACAAACCTAAGATCTAACCAAATTATTGCCTAAGGCAATACCAAATTGTGTATTGAACTTCTAGTTGGCCGCATATGACCTACTTATGCTATATTATGCTATGGGATAAGTTGGTCTCATATGCATGCAGTGGCAAATCTAGAAATTCAGTAGAAGTAGAATGGGATCAAATTTATTATAGTGATATTTTTTCCTAAATTTAAGGGGGTCAAAACTGCAAAAATTACTATTCTTATTAGTAAAATGTTAATTTTTGAAAACTTAAATGGGTAAAAATGACACAACTCCAAAATCAATGTGGTCGGACGACCCCTTGACTCTTACCTACCTTCGCCACTGCTCGTAAGCACTCTGCAGACTTGATGCTGGAGTTGGCCATTTTGGACCCAGATCCGTGGGTGGCCCGTCCGGCCCGTGGCCCGCAGCCAGCTTGGCCCGCGCCCGTCCAGCCCGTGGTCAGTTATCCGCTTGGCCCGCTTCGTATACGGGACGGGCCTGGACCAGAGATGTCCGTGCGGACCATGCTTTGGCCCGCGGATTAGAAGATCTGTTTGGTCCGTGACCCATTTAGCCCGTGGATCAGGGATGTCCGTACGGACCTGTTTGTAAATGTCTAAAATATTATTTTATATAATTTCATTTGTTTAGTTTTTTTTTAATCTTTTTTTTATATACCTTTTTGTAAAAAATATCAGTATTAAAAAAGTCTAAAATATTATTTTCTAGTCAATTAAAAATTAATAAAAAATAAATAATGGGTAGTCCGTCCCTCTTTTCTTTTATTTACTTTCATTTGTTTAGTTTTTTTTTTTTTATCTTTTTTTATATACCTTTTTGTAAAAAATATCAGTAATAAAAAAGGTCTAAAATATTATTTCCTAGTCCATAAAAAATAAATAAAGGGTAGTTCGTCTCTCTTTTCTTTTATATACTTTCATTTGTTTAATTTTTTTTTTATCTTTTTTTATATACCTTTTTGTAAAAAAATATCAGTAATAAAAAAAGTCTAAAATATTATTTCCTAGTCAATAAAAAATAAATAAAAAATAAAAAATAAATAAAGGGTAGTCCATCCCTCTTTTCTTTTATATACTTTCATTTGTTTAATTTTATTTTTTTTTATCTTTTTTTGTATACCTTTTTGTAAAAAATATCAGTAATAAAAAAAGTCTAAAATATTTTTGAGGCTTTGACCAATTAGTCCCCCACCCAAATAAAAACTACCTTTAAGGACTAACATTATTAAAACAGCCAAAAAGTCCCTCAATTTTTTCTGGATCAAATTGCCCCTCAAACCCCTCTCTCTCTCTCTCTCTCTCTCACGGGTGACGGATCGTTCCTTAGTTCCTTACCTGCTTTCTTTCTCTCTCCTTTTCTCTCTCTTCCTTTTTTTTCTTTTAAATTTTAAAAATGCAATATCTCAAAATTTAAAAGTCGAAAAAATTATCTGAAATCACTGTTTTAATCTCATCGCCAAGACGAATCAAACAAGTTTAATCATCATATATTTCAAATTTTATACACAAAATAAAATTATTTTTCAACAACGATAAAATAGACCTCACTGTTGTTCTATAAAAGAATGACATAAAAACAGTGAAATCTATCACACAGTTATGCATACTAACTGAGAAATTGACCTCAACAATCATAACTGAGAAATTGACCTCATAGTTGTGTACAAACAATCATAAATAACTGATAAATAACGAATAAATCACACATATTAAGTAGCAAAATAACAGTGAAATTGACCTCACAATTCTCAGTTTAGAAAGGTTAAAAACCAAACCATTTCACATTCATAAATAACTGTGAAACTGACCTCACAATTTTAGAAGTGTGAAAAGTATTTCACAGGTATTCAATCACAACCAACAACTGTGAAATGGACCTCACTGTTGTTCTAAAAAAGAATGACATAAAAACAGCGAAATCAATCACACAGTTATGCACAATAACTAAGAAAGTGACCTCAACACTCATAACTATAACTGAGAAATTGACCTCACAGTTGTGCACAAACTTAATTCTCAGCTTGGAAATGTGCAAATCATTACACCATTATGCACAATAACTGTGAAAATCATTAAACAGTTATTTACATCAAACCCAACAACCGTGAAACTTGTTCTACAGTTGTCCTAAAGGAATGACATAAAAATAATTGTGAAATGGAATTCACAGTTATGCACAATAACTGTAAAAATCATTACACAGTTATTTACATCAAACCCAACAACCGTGAAACTTGTTCTACAGTTGTCCTACAGGAATGACACAAAAATAACACTTATAACTATAAACTGAGAAATTGACCTCACATTTGTGCACAAACAATCATCAACAACTAATAAATAACGGATAAACCACACATACTAAGTAGCAAAATAACTGTGAAATTGACCTCACAGTTCTCAGTTTAGAAAGATCAAAACCCAAACCATTTCATATTCATAAATAACTGTAAAATAGAACTCTTAGTTTTAGAAAGATTATCATGTCCCGTTATATATAGGACTATAATGACTTAATTGAAATCAAACATATCACAACAGGAAAAAGGAAACATAGTTAGGAGAGAATAGAAGGTCTGCACACACATGCTGTCCATAAAATCACCAAAACCACTACTCAGAACTAACTCAAGAACAATAAGATTATCAAAAAAAGAATTGAACAAAACAGCTTAGTATCAAGATTAAAGTCTCAGTTCTAAGTAATATTGTTCCCAACTTGAGATTAAAATCAAAGATATAGTCCAAAAACTAAACTCTGACGCTAACAAAGGCATCAACATAACCTTCATACACATCATTACGAGCTCACTTCTTCAACTTCTTTGATGCTCTGCAAAAGTTCAAAAATGTAGTTCATTAAAACAACATTCACTAAGAAATAATATCTGAACTTGAATACCATATCAATAAGAATGCTCACTTTGTCGGTTGAGGCTGAGGCAGGGCAACAGTCGGTGCGAATGGTGGTGCTTTCTCAACTGGACCCTGCATATATACAAGACGATGTGAGTTTTTTACCCCAGAAGAATCAATCAACAAAAGGTGTATATACTCCTTTGATTGTGGAGACATACCTGAGCTAAACATTCCTCTCTTCGGGCATGCTTCCTTTCCCTGCTTGCCTTGTTCTTAGCGCGCTTAGCCTCAAACTGGTCAGATAGGGTCTTCTCCCTAGCTTTCTCAGCCTTGGCCCTTGGACTTATGAATACTCTCCATGAGCACACGCTTGTTCTTGAACACATTACCCTTCGTCTTCATGTACATGTCATGATACATGTGTTTGTCAATCATCTTTGCTTCACGGTACTTGCGAAGCAAACGCCTGAGAACCCTCATCCTACGCATCCACAAAAATCTTAGTGGGCACCCTAGCTTCCCTGGTACCCATGCACTTACCTATATCAAGGATACTTAAAAGATCATCTACTTGTCCTAGGAAGTTCAACCATATCAGGATATGAGTTCCCCTAGCACGAGTAAAAACCATTTGGAAACAAGTGATATTGTTCAACAGGTCCATAAAATAGCAACATAGCAACTAAGTTCATATTAATTCTGATTTGTTTTATATTGATAACACAAACCAGTTTTGTGAAGATATAATTAGGATTTAGAGTATACAACAAGGGGAAAACAACAATTTGTTGAGCAACAAGCAGAACCAACAAGATAAAAGTGAGATTTGAGGACAAATTCCAAAACAATTTGGATTTGGAAAACATAACTTAATTAGGGTCTTAGGATGGTGGGGGAAGGTTTTCAATTTGGGTTTTCTTAAATAAAAACAATTTGAAAATTTGGGAATTCAATGTTTGAATGGAACATTCATACATCAAGGGGAAGAGCTGACGAAGGAGAGGAGTTCGTTGGAAATACCGATCATGACCTCGGATATGCATGTCGACCACGGCGAAATGGTGTCGGCCGAGAAGGAGGATAGGCTCGAAGGCCTTTTAACGAAGGATTTCGGGCTCGACTAGCTCGATTGGGACGCCATTGATTTTGATGAGGCCTCTTCCTTTCTCGCAGTGGGTGACGGCGACGGCAATGGGTGATTTGGCCGTCCCCGTTTCGATCGAACATCTGGGACACCGCCCGGAGATCGTCAATTGCACACCGCCTGGAGCTCGTCAATTGCAACGCAAATTGCAGATAGAGAGAGAAAGCCAATTGCGTATGTATAGAGAGAGAAAGAGAATGGGGCAGTTTGGGCATTTAAATGGATATGAAATATTTTAAAATGAGATAGGGGTTTATTGGTAAAATAGATTTCAACTATGGACCCTAAGGTAGAATATGAAATGTGGTGGTTTTTTTTTTTTTGATAAATTCCACCTTCTTATAGGGGCTTATTGGTAAAAATTTCAATATTATTTCCGAGTCAATATAAATAAATAAAAAATAAAAATAAATAAAGGGTAGTCCGTCCCTTTTTTCTTTTATATACTTTCATTTGTTTAGTTTTTTTTAATCTTTTTTTATATACCTTTTTGTAAAAAATATCAGTAATAAAAAAAAGTCTAAAATATTATTTCCTAGTCAATAAAAAATTAATAAAAAAATAAAAATAAATAAAGGGTAGTCCGTCCCTCTTTTCTTTTATATACTTTCATTTGTTTAGTTTTTTTTTTCATCTTTTTTTATATACATTTTTGTAAAAAATATCATTAATAAAAAAATTCTAAAATATTATTTCCTAGTCAATAAAAAATAATAAATAAATATAAATAAATAAATGGTAGTCCGTCTCTCTTTTCTTTTATATACTTTCAATTGTTTAGTTTTTTTAGTTTTTTTAGTTTTTTTTATATACTTTTTTGTAAAAAATATCAGTAATAAAAAAGTCTAAAATATTATTTCCTAGTCAATAAAAAATTAATAAAAAAATAAAAATAAATAAAGGGTAGTCAATCTCTCTTTTCTTTTATATACTTTCATTTGTTTAGTTTTTTTTATCTTTTTTTTATATACCTTTTTGTAAAAAAATATCAGTAATAAAAAAAGTATAAAATATTATTTTCTAGTCAATAAAAATTTTAAAAATAAAATAAAAATAAAGGGTAGTCCGTCCCTCTTTTCTTTTATATACTTTCATTTGTTTAGTTTTTTTATCTTTATTTATATATAAAATAACTAATTTTCTTATGTTTAAGTGATTTTGTATTTTTTTAAAATAGTTTATTAAATACTAAATTACATTTTATTTTTCCATAATTTTTCTGATTTTTTTTTATTTTTTCTGAATTTTTTTTAGAAAAAGAAAAAGGAAAACCTGTTAATGCCTGTTGATCTTCGAATTCGGGCCAGACGGGCGGGCTTGAACGGGACAGGCCGGGTTTAGGCCCGTTTCATCACACGGGCTCACGGGCTTCAAACCGTCTCGCTCACGGGTTGATCCGTGGGAACCGGACTGGAACGGGCCCGGCCCGTTTGGCCATCACCACTTGATGCTCTCTGATTTCTATGCGGGCAAGCACATAGGCCTCGTACACCATGCCTATGCCCCTCATATGATGGCCACTTAGTTGCAGCCTCCCAAATTGTTATAGATTCAAGCCAAACGACTTTAAGGCACTTTTCCTACCCATACATATAGGTTTTGTGACCAACACAAAAAATAAATAAATACAATAATTAAAAATCTCAAACTGAAAGTCTTGTTTGAATTTATGATTATTTTTTGTTTCATTTCTCTTTTTAAACCAACTATTGTTCCTCCAGTTCGATACACGGACAGTTATTAAAGCTTAAAAGACGAAAAATGAAATAAATACAACAGGAAATAAAAATGTTTTTCCTCTTTCATTGCTCAACCAAACTTTCTATGATTGATTTAATCCTGTAAATCAATCCATAGTTGACAACGCTACGAGTGACTTTTTAGAAGCCAAGACACCGCAGGAGACTCAATACCTTTTTGAAATGTTGGGAGCTAATTCCCAACAAAAGAGTACTAAATAGAAAGTAAGAGTTGTGCTTGAATTGAGCACTAATGATGAACTTGATAGGCAAATTGCTAAATTACATAAGAAATTTGATATGTTAACTACTCGTGGTACTTCTTCAAGTACCAATGATATTCATGATGCATGCTCTATTTATGGTTTAGATATTCATGATACTAACTTTTGTCCTATTGATGCCCAATTTGTTATTGAGAATGAACATGCACATGCATTAAATAGGTACAATCCAAGGTCACCCCAAAATAATTCTTATAGTAATACTTACAATTTAGGGTGGATAAATCATCCCAACTTTTCATGTGCAGAAAATCAAAATAAATCCCTTAACACTCAACCACCCCAAGGGTAATTTGAGCAGAAGAAGGAGTCTTGGGAAGAGGCCATAAAACGAATGAACCTAGAGCGGCAACAAGAATCGAGACAACATGAAGCCGCCATTAAAAAGCTTGAAATTCAAGTAAGGCAACTTGCTGAAGCCATTCAAATCCACAAGTCCGAAACCTTTTCGAGTTAAGGGCAACAAGTTATCGCCATATCCACCCTTCGAAATGGCAAAGTAGTAAGTAATGAGGTAAATTCTCCTTCAACTTCTACTCCTCACATTTTTGAAAAAGATGCTGAAAATAGTACATGTGGATTAAGGGAAAATTCCAAAGATGTTTACACACCACCCAAGCCATATGTATCATCGGTGCCCTTTCTTGGTCGTTTGAGGAGACATACGATAGAGCATCAAATGTAGGAGTGTAACGATGTGTGTGCCATTTTTCGAAAGATTGGTATTTTTCTTTTCTTTGAAAATCAATCGAAAAACACGGAGTCGCCACGCCATTTTTGTTTTAAGGGCCAAAACTTTGAAAAATGCCCGAGATTAGAGATTTGGGTTCGGAGGTCACGTTACACGCCGGGAAGAACGTTAGTATTCACCCGGAATGCCTCGTAAAACGAGTCTTCCAAGCTTAAAAACCATTTGTGTGTGTGTGTGTGTGTTCCTTTGGCCAAAATAAGTTCAAACTGAGAAAAATAAAAATTGGGAAATCTTTATAAGACCTTAAAAAAGTCCCATGATTTTTGGTATGATTTTTGGGTTGAGTTTTGGTACTCGAAAGATTTCTTGAAGTTGGAAACCAATTCTGCCAGAATGAAAAAGGCAGTGGACACTTGATTTTAAAACGGATTTAAGAGCTTTAAAACTTCAAAATCTGGGGAAAGTACGAGAATGAAAGTTGTTCAAAACACCTTAAATAAGGTTTCTGTAAAAGAACTTTTCCATTTGGAGATGATTTAGTGGACCAAAACCTTCTGGAAATCTCAGATATGAAATCTGGATTTTCAGAGACTGATGAACTGACCTTTAAAAGATAATTTGAAAAAGGGAGTTTTACTCACGAAACAAATAAAGTAAAAATATGTCTGGAAAGCTATGAATGTTGGCTACAAAAAGTATTTTGTAGTCAACACCAAATTCCAAGTTTCTGTATGTCCAAAAAATTAGACCATGGACAGAGGTCTTAGAGAAAGGCTACTGGACAGCAACTTTTCCTTGAAGAAAAACATGATTTTAAAGGGGGTTTGGCATCCATGCTTGTCCCCATCTCCTTAGGCTTTGATTAGTAGTCACTAGATATTTTAGTGGTGATCTACTATATCAAGCCATCCTTAGGATACATTAGGACTTTAAGCATTTCATTTGCTTGGGAAGGGGAGTTTTATCCTTTAAAACAAAGATTTTTGTTGTGAAAATGGTTTTTAGGGTTTTTCAAAATAGGTTTGTAAGAAGTAAAAACAATTTTGAAAGAAATGTTGATCCTTGTAGAGGATCATCCATGGAGATGAACTTCCATGGTGATCCTCTTGGATCTAGGGCAAGAGGTGAACAAGTTACATCTTCAAAGTATGAGATGCATGCATGGATGAGAGATTTAAGATAGGGAGAAGGAGGTTATACCTATCTTCTTTTGTGTTTTGTGTTTGAAGCTTTGATTTTTGAGAGTGAGTGGGTGAGATTTGATAAAATAATCAAGAGAAAAAGGTGACAATTCAAGGGAATTCTCACTGTTTTCTCTAGTATTTTCGCCAAGGATTTGCTGTGAGTTCTTGTTCTTTTCTTTCATTTCTGAGACTGAAGGGCTTAATTTATAGGCCTCTGAAAATTCCCTTTTCATCCGCGCGGATCATTGTGGCAGCGTGCACTGTTCATTAATTGCAGCTGCAGGCTTTGACACAAGGAATATTTTCAAAATATTCAAACTGGTTGCTGTTTTTCAGCTTGTCAATTCGGGTTTTTTCAATTTCTTTTCTTTTTTAAGATTCTTTTCTTGGTTTAACCTTAAATGGCAATTCCTAATCTACCCTTACTTTGTTAGAAAGGTTAGGAATTGTTAGAAATGTTAGGAATGTTAGGGCTTTCGTTAATTTTCTAACGAAAATACTAACGACTCAATTTGGAGCACTTACAGTAGCCCCTCGGCGACGGCGCTTTCGAAGGAAGCGGGGTCATCGATAAGAGTAAGGCTCCATATTTGACAGGATGATCAAGTGATCGAGTGGCTGGACCTAGCGATAGGCTACCTACGTATCCCGAATGGGAATCAAGCCGGCCGTAGTTCGGGTCTTTGACCCTGGAGTGACTGTTTTAGGATGTCAACCTGGTGAGCGAGTTCTACAGTTGGTTGCTGAAAGAAACTCTGCTGGGGATGACCATTTTGGTCTGGTGGCCGAGATTGTATATCCGCTCTGCTAGGGATAGGAATGACCGTTTCGGTCTGATGGCTAGAGTTGTATATCCGCTCTGCTGGGGATAGGAATGACCGTTTCGGTCTGATGGCTGAACCTAATGATGGGCTACCTACGTATCCTTGAGAGGAATCAAGCCAGTCGTAGTTCGGGTCTTTGAATGTTGACCCTGGAATGACTATTTTGAGGCGTCAATCTGGTAATGATGGCGCTTTAGGTGCCTCAGACCTTAAAGATGATGGCGTTTTAGGTGCCTCGGACCTTGATGATAGCGTTTTAGGTGCCTCGGACCTTGATGATGATGGCTTTTTAGGTGCCTCGGACCTTGATGATGGCGTTTTAGGTGCCTCGGACCTTGATGATGGTGTTTTAGGTGCCTCAAACCTTGATGATGATGGCTTTTTAGGTGCCTCGGACCTTGATGATGGCATTTTAGGTGCCTCGAACCTTGATGATGGTGGCTTTTTTAGGTGCCTCGGACCTTGATGATGATGGATTTTTAGGTGCCTCGGACCTTAATGATGATGGCTTTTTAGGTGCCTCGGACCTTGATGATGATGGCTTTTTAGGTGCCTCGGACCTTGATGATGATGGCTTTTTAGGTGCCTCGGACCTTGATTTGAAATATTTTCCCTTAATGGTTTGGGATGGATGGTCCTTCGGTGGACTTCGTCTGCTGCCAAAGGAGAGGGTGACCGTTTTAGTCGGGTGGCTGGACCTATGGTAGGCTACCTACGTATCCTTAAGAGGAATCAAGCCAATCGTAGTTCGAAAAGCTGTCGAGGGTGGAATTGAGGGATCCCTTTGGCTTTTGCTGGGGAAAACGGGCTTACGTTTTACGGCCGTTGATGATAATGAGGAAAGAAACGGGATTCCGTTATCTTTCTGGGAGAAATCGGACTTACGTTTGACTGCCGTTGATGATTTTGATGAAAGAGACGGGATTCCGTTATCTTTCTCGGATAAATCGGACTTACGTTTGACTGTCGTTGATGATTTTGATGAAAGAGACGGGATTCCGTTATCTTTCTCGGAGAAATCGGACTTACGTTTTACTGCCGTTGATGATTTTGATGAAAGAGACGGGATTCCGTTATCTTTCTCGGAGAAATCGGACTTACATTTGACTGCCGTTGATGATTTTGATGAAAGAGACGGGATTCCGTTATCTTTCTCGGAGAAATCGGACTTACGTTTGACTGCCGTTGATGATTTTGATGAAAGAGACGGGATTCCGTTATCTTTCTCGGAGAAATCGGACTTACGTTTGACTGCCGTTGATGAAATTGATGAAAGAAACGGGATTTCGTTATCTTTCTCGGAGAAATCGGACTTACGTTTTACTGCCGTTGATGATATTGATGAAAGAAACGGGATTCCGTTATCTTTCTCGGAGAAATCGGACTTACGTTTGACTGCCGTTGATGATTTTGATGAAAGAGACGGGATTCCGTTATCTTTCTCGGAGAAATCGGACTTACGTTTGACTGCCGTTGATGATTTTGATGAAAGAGACGGGATTCCGTTATCTTTCTCGGAGAAATCGGACTTACGTTTGACTGCCGTTGATGATTTTGATGAAACAGACGGGATTCCGTTATCTTTCTCGGAGAAATCGGGCTTACGTTTGACTGCCGTTGATGATTTTGATGGAAGAGACGGGATTCCGTTATCTTTCTCGGAGAAATCGGACTTACGTTTGACTGCCGTTGATGATTTTGATGAAAGAGACGGGATTCCGTTATCTTTCTCGGAGAAATCGGACTTACGTTTGACTGCCGTTGATGATTTTGATGAAAGAGACGGGATTCCGTTATCTTTCTCGGAGAAATCGGACTTACGTTTGACTGCCGTTGATGAAATTGATGAAAGAAACGGGATTCCGTTATCTTTCTCGGAGAAATCGGACTTACGTTTTACTGCCGTTGATGATATTGATGAAAGAAACGGGATTCCGTTATCTTTCTCGGAGAAATCGGACTTACGTTTGACTGCCGTTGGTGAAATTGATGAAAGAGACGGGATTCCGTTATCTTTCTCGGAGAAATCGGACTTACGTTTGACTGCCGTTGATGAAATTGATGAAAGAGACGGGATTCCGTTATCTTTCTCGGAGAAATCGGACTTACGTTTGACTGCCGTTGATGAAATTGATGAAAGAGACGTGTAACGACCCCAACCCTAGGCACTAATTTTAAATATTTTATTATATGCTTCTAATATTTATGTTAACTTATGTGTTCAATTATGTCTTTAAAATTCTTAATTTAAGATAATTTGGGTGAGAAGTAAATTTAGAATCTTTTATGAATTTATTGGACTTTAAATAAGAACCATGAAGAAATAATAAAAATGGAAATATGATAAATAGTGTAGGGAGGTTAAATGAGTAGGATGAATTAATGGGATAAGGTTTTATTTTAATTTAAATTGAGGAGAAAGCCTTTGCTAGATTTTCCTTGGGGGGCCAAATGAAGTCTTGCTCTCTCCCTAGTTGACAAGTGCCCCTCCCCCAAACTCCCTCCTTATCCGGCCCCCCCTCCTCTCCATCATCCTCCTCTTACTCCCTTCCTCCTCCTTCATTCATTCATACTTCTTCCTCCTAGAGAAAGCCTTAGAGAAATTTCCATGGAAGCTCCCTTCTTCCAAGCTTGAGTCCAAGACATTTCTTCACCAAAAATCAAGTCTAAGAGCACCATTGAAGTTGGATCACCTAGAGGAAGCCATCAAGTTAGAAAGATCAATCTTTCCTTATAAAATCCAAAGGTGAGTTGTTATGATTCCTTTCCTCTACTTGTTCATAAGTTCCTTGAATGTTGTTCTTGTTCTTGAAATGATGATTCCTTGCTTGGAAACCCAAATGGGTGTTGAATGATTGGAAAATGAAATTGGTTGAAGTTAGGGTTTAAGGAATGATCATTTAAAGGGTTGGAAATGGGTGAAATGAGTAGAGATAAATAATCTAGGATTACTTGGTTTTGAGTTTACAAGTTTGAATGGGACTTGGTAAGATGAAGGTGTTCTTGGGTGTTCTTGTAGTAAGCTATGGTAGAGGAAAGGAGAACTAGGGTTAAAAGGATAAAAATCTGCATTTTTGGGCTGGCTGGAGGCTTGGGCGGTCGCCCAAGTAGGTTAGGGCGGTCGCCCATAGCCACAGAAACATGGTTGCCTTGGAAGTACACTTGGGCGGTCGCCCAAGTAGGTTAGGGCGGTCGCCCAAAATGGCAGAAACCTCAATTTCCTAGGAAGTCCACTTGGGCGGTCGCCCAAGTGGTTAGGGCGGTCGCCCAAGACCCCTGAACCAGTTTTGAATTTTGAATTAGAATTGTTTAGTCGGTTTGTTGTCCTCTTATAAATGGTGACTCCCAACCAATATAAATTAGTAGAACCTAATCAACCCGGATACGAATTGATCCTCTTTAACCTGAGTTAGAGTAGGATACTTTGGCTTGGCCATGACGTCTTATTTGGTCGAAATGGAATTGTGGGAGTAGTTAAATATTGTTCGGAAAGTGGTCCAAACTTGGGAAGTAGGTCTTGCACTTTCATTAAGATCATTCAAGGTTAAGTAATGACTTCGTAGGTTTGGTTTATGGTACTTGGTAACTTTACTTGTTCCCCTATCCTTGGTGATTAGTTAGAAATAGCGTAGAAACCATAAGTTTCACTATTTCGTTAAGGGAAGATGAGCATGTATCGCCTTGTGGCATTATTATCCCAATTTGTGGAATTATTGAATTTGGTGTATACCTTAATATCCTAAGTATGGATAAATTGGTTCATGATTGTATTGTATCCCGGTGTGGATTATGTGGTTATATTGTTACCTTACTTGAGTTCATATACATTGTTTATATTGTGCATAGTGTGTTAATTAAATGTTGTACTATGATATTGGTTGAACATGAGTATATTTTACCATGTGGCTATATTGTTTATCCCTTTGTGGATTATTTGGTATTGTTATATTGTATCCCGGCGTGGATTATGTGGTTATATGGATACCTTACTTGAATGTATACTCGTTAAGGGTATTATGCATAGTGTATTACTTAAATGTTGCATTATGGTATTGATTGGCATGAGTATACATTACCATGTTGTTATATTATTATCCCGTTTTGTGGATTTATTTCAAGTATCTATTATGTGCTTGAACGTGTTTATGTTCGGGTGGGTATGATGGAATTCAATCAATTATGGATTTGTTCTATAAGTGATTGAAGGTACATCATACCGGTGACCCTTCCCCCTCTGTGGCCACGGAGTGGGGCTGTGCTAACGACTGTATTGAGCATGAAGAAGCCTTTACAGACCTGTTGCGATTGTTGTATGGAGGGACGATATTATTATTGGATACTCTAATATAGGTATCCTTTCTTATATGGATCTCTGGGGTATGAGTCCTATAAGAGGTGAATGTGCTGGAGGCAATTCACCAAAGAGTGGAGTTTTACTCCCACGTTGTACGACTTATTGTTCAGACGGGAAAGGTAAAATGAGATAACGTAAGATGTTTACCGCTTTCATAATGTGTTAAGTGTTACCATGCTACGTGTTGCATCTTGTTTGGCATCTTGCTGCATTCATAATAGCTCATTGAGATTTATTTTCACCCCTCTCCCTTTACTGTTTTAGATTCCGAGACAGGTGACCCGAACCAGTGAGGCCGGGGATATCATTGTGGACTTTTACTTTTGGGGGCTTGTCAGGTTAAGTATAGGAGTTGGTTATTAGGAGTATTTATTTAATATTCCTCTTTCACAAGTTGTATGGAAAAACTCTTTTGTTAAACAATGTTATTTAGGGTTTCCAATGTAATTGATCATATTACGGTTTATTAAAGTTGTGGTTGGATTTCCTCTAAGTAGAGATATTACCAATTTATTTTCTTTGGAAGTTTGAAAAGTGGTTTTCTTTTAAAGGCAAATAAATGTTTTAAAAATCTAAGATGGTTTTTCTTAGATTGAGCCTCTCCAACTCGGGACACGCTTTAGGTTCCGGGTTGGGGTGCTCACAGTTGGTATCAGAGCTTAGTTTAGAGGTCAAGGGTAGATGTCTAAACTAAGGGGGAATGTGTGGAAATTGACGCCGAGTGTTTAATGCAGGAATTCGTTCTAATGGCCGGAAGCAAGGATGATCAGCGAAAGGTTCTAGAAATTGAAGAAGATATGAGTAGAGGTGGAATTCAGAATGAAGAGATGATGAAATTATTCAGAATGTTTGTACAGAATATGGAGACTAGAGGAGCAGTTCCGAATCAACCCGAGGGATGTCAAAGTGATGGATGGGAAAGGTTTGTGAAGATGAATCCGCCGAGTTTTAATGGATATCCGGATCCGTTAAAGGCAGAAAAATGGTTAGAGAAAATGAACAAAATTTTTGAGGTTATATAAAGTCCCAGCGAAGAGAAAGTTAGGTATGCCGTGTTCAAACTTGAAGGTTTAGCTGATCGGTGGTGGCGAATGTTGAAGGGAAGTTGGGAGCGGGATCATACGCCCCAGACTTGGGATAATTTCACCAAAAAGTTCGAGGATTATTTCATTTCGATGGTTACAAGGGACAAGAAGGAGATCGAATTCTTAGGACTAGAACAAGGGATCATGACGGTGAATCAGTATGTAATCAGGTTTGAGGAATTAGCTAGAAGTTGCCCTCATTTGGTATCGTATGAAGCGAAAAGAGTTCATAGGTTTATAAAAGATTTGAGGATTGAGTTTAGGAAGAAATTAGTGATTGATAGCTTCACCAATTATCAGACAGTCTTAGAGAGAGCTTATAAAATCGAGAATAGTATTGAGGAAAATAGTGGAAAATCGGAAGGTGGGATTGGAGATAAGCCAAAGTATCTAGGACAAGGATCCAAAATCTTTAGAGATCAGCCAAGGGCTTTAACTTCAGGAAGTGTGAGAGAGGAACTTGTGGTAGCTTCTTCGTCTAGGCCAATACCCAAACAGTATGGGACAATTTGTAAATTTTGCAAGAAGGTTGGACATACCGAAGATCGATGTTGGAGTAAGCAAGGCAAGTGTTTAAATTGTGGAGCATTGGGACACTTTAGGAGGAATTGCCCAAGGATGACGTGGGGGCGAGCTTCAAGCAGCGGTCCAGTGGTGGACGACAAAGAGGTAGTACCAAGAGAGATAGCAAAGGGGAACCGAAAGAGAAGGTCTATGGGCGAGTAGGTGTTTCGGGTTCGGGAGAGATAGATCCTCGAGGTCACTAGAGGTATTCCCTGTCTCGAAGTTAGGGGTCATATTTTATAGATCCTGTTTCATATCATTATGTGTGGCGTAGTGTTTTGCTTCTATGTGTCATGCATTGTTTGAAATTTTGTTTTATTGTTAGAGGATTCTGCTCTTATGAGAGCATACCTCGAACCTTCTTTGGTTTACCACGATGGTGATGTGGTTATGGCTGAGCATGTATTGCCGGTTGAATTGGTATAATTATTAAATTATGATTTTTAGATATACTTGACCTGGAGGGTTAAGTAGTTGTTGTATAATGGTAGACTATCATAATAAGTGAGTCTCCTTTTTCCATGCCTAAATTGCTTATATTGGCATTTGATATAGGTAAACCTTAATGTGAAATTCTTGTTATATGTGGGTATTTAAGGTGAAACTTTTGAATTAAGATGTAAAGGGTAATTGGTATATGTTAGACTTGCATAGGAAGTCTTTTCAAAATTTTTATGTGCTAGTTGTGAGTAAATGGTAAATGTGCTCCCGTCGGTATATTTCATGTGTTGGTTCTGAGTATGATAAGAAAAATTTTAAACCCTTATTTTGATGACTTTAGAGTAATTAGAATTGAGGATCCCTTTATTAAATAAAGTTCCGGAAGGATCATTTGAAAATAGGGTTAATGATTTCTTGGGAGGAGTCCCTGCATGCAAAATTTGGTTAGTATGAGTTGGCTCGAGAGGATTGCAAATTTTGGGTTCTATAGTCTTAAACTCGGATGTTACCAAGGATCTTGTGAGGATTGAGTCCGTGATCTTTGAGTTGGCAAGTGCTACCCAAGAAATTTAAGGAACTCTTAAGAATTGTAAAGTCGTTGCTTTGGTTGACTCTAAAGGACGTATAAATAGAGTAGGATGTAAAAAGGATGAATCATATTAATAGAAAGGGAGAATAGATTAGTTATAGATCCGGCCCTTACATTACCTTGTGGATGTGAGGACCTTGTGAAAATTTAAGGTGTGTTAAAGGAAGATTAGATTATGATACTATACGAAATGGGAAAGTGATAACGTGTGCTTTGAGGAATTTAACTTAGATAAGTGAGATTTTCTTATCCTCTACTCGGGAGTAGCTACACTTGTGTTGCGTTATTCAAGTAGGAACCTTATCTTTTTGAAGCTTCCTTTGAGAGTTGTTACCGATCCTAAGAGTTGGAGGATTAAGTTAGTCGAAAAGAAGAGATTTGAAGACTACCCAAATTCTTGAGGAATAGGTTATGTTGTGTGACGGATTTCCTTTCCACTTGAGAAGTTTAATTTACCTTAGCGAGTTTGCGTATAATAGTAGTTATCATTCTAGCATTGAGATAAAACCGTATGAGGCGGGGTTCTGAAGATATTATCGATCTCCAATTTGTTGGGGTGAGGTTAGTGGAGCTAGGCCTAAGGTAATTTAGCGCCAAAGTTTGTTAATCCATTTGAAGTTTTAAATATAATATCGTAATGTATTGGGTGACGTAAGTTGTACTACTTTTGTTTAATTGTACCTTCTTGAGGTCGTGAAAATTCGGGTTAGTAATAATTGTATGGTATTCTTGGGATATTGCGTTGTAATATCGTATTATTAATGAAATTGGAAATCTTGGAAAGAATCATAGAATTGAAGAGACTAATTGGGAAGTGAAGTCCTAGAGTACTCGAGTTATGGGAATGTATAGTAGAATCTTGCCATTAAGAAATCTAATTAAAAATGTTAAGTTAGAAAGTGTGAAAGGTAACCTTTGCTATTTGAACCTTAGGGTAAGTGACAGTCAAATTCGGGACGAATTTTCTTTAAGGGGGAGTGAGTGTAACGACCCCAACCCTAGGCACTAATTTTAAATATTTTATTATATGCTTCTAATATTTATGTTAACTTATGTGTTCAATTATGTCTTTAAAATTCTTAATTTAAGATAATTTGGGTGAGAAGTAAATTTAGAATCTTTTATGAATTTATTGGACATTAAATAAGAACCATGAAGAAATAATAAAAATGGAAATATGATAAATAGTGTAGGGAGGTTAAATGAGTAGGATGAATTAATGGGATAAGGTTTTATTTTAATTTAAATTGAGGAGAAAGCCTTTGCTATATTTTCCTTGGGAGGCCAAATGAAGTCTTGCTCTCTCCCTAGTTGACAAGTGCCCCTCCCCCAAACTCCCTCCTTATCCGGCCCCCCCTCCTCTCCATCATCCTCCTCTTACTCCCTTCCTCCTCCTTCATTCATTCATACTTCTTCCTCCTAGAGAAAGCCTTAGAGAAATTTCCATGGAAGCTCCCTTCTTCCAAGCTTGAGTCCAAGACATTTCTTCACCAAAAATCAAGTCTAAGAGCACCATTGAAGTTGGATCACCTAGAGGAAGCCATCAAGTTAGAAAGATCAATCTTTCCTTATAAAATCCAAAGGTGAGTTGTGTTTTGGTCAGATTTCAACAATTAAATTTGTATGATGGGAAAAGTGACTAAAGTGATATGAATCTAGGTACAATGATTATCAAGTTGAATAGAAATGGACACAAGACATTTGTTGACTAGGGAAAGCCCTTGAACAACTTGTTCGCCGGCATAAAACCCCGGGAGGATGTGGCTCCTGCCTTGACCGAAAGTTTACTATGAATTTTCTTGAGATTACAATGCTAAGAGCGTATGAAAAGGGAGCTTAGGCTAGTGTAGTGCGTGTGTGAATTTACAGTGTATGTTCCCTTTTATACCTCAAGAATAAAACTAAATAACAATGAGGGCCTACAAACTCGGAATTGAGGTTTATCCTTGGAGATTTATCCGCACTCATCCGTTGGGAAAGAGATAATCGTTGGCTTGCTGAAGAATCGTGGTTGAACTGGTCTTTGGCACGTTCCCTATAAAATAGGAAAAGCGTTATGCGTCCTAACCTGTAAAAACCAAGTTGTAAACAGAACAACCCAAGTTGTTAGTACCAAGTTGTTTTAGGCGTAAGTTGCAAACATGTTGATTGAAAATGTAGGGCCCAACAATTGCCCCCAAACTTTTTGAATTAAAAAGAAGAATAGAAAGAGACAAAAAGAATTCAAAAGGTTTGCCAAAATAAGAAAGGAACGACGGTTTTAAAAGAGACGCGATGGGACGGTTTTCAGTTAGTTTCTCGAGGCAAAGAGGTGTATTTGTTTTAAAAGGTCTCAACCACCTTCAAACCCTTATTTAATAAGAAGACTCCTGTTCCAACTCTCCCTTTCAAAAACGTAGCTTTCAAAAAGATTACGGGAAGAAGAAGGAGAACCAGGAAAAGACGGTTTTGGAGAGGAGAATCAAGTAGAAATTGCCGGTGAGTTTCTTGTTTCCTTTCTTGTTCCATCTTTGAATCTTTGTTTCAAGTTTGAAAAATGGGGAAGAGAAAGGTGGTAACTTTAATTGAGAGTGGAGAGGGTTTGCCCGAAGGTTTTCTCACCCAAAACATGTTAAAGAACCCTGAAAAAGAAAAGTGTACCATTCCTGCCGTTAATTTAGAAATTATCAAGAGGAATCACGCCATGGCTTTTGAAACCGAACTTTTTACCCATCCTGACCTAACTCCAGAGTGTTTTTCCCCGGAATGGGTATGTTTTCCTGAATATCCGTTCACTATTGGCCTAAAATTCCCGTTTCCAACTTTAATCACCCAGTTCTTTGTATCTTCCAAGCTTAACTATGCCCAACTCATGCCTCAAGGTTGGAGAAGCCTTCAAACCCTAGTAAGGCTAAATGCAGAAACAGAGTTAGCAATTGGTCTAGAGGAGTTTGCTTTTACGCATGAATTTAGGAGCTTTGGTTTAGGGAGATATGGTTTTAGGGTTAGGGTTGGTAGGACGCCTTTCCTAATTGACAATGTTGATCCCGCCGATAGAGGGTGGAAGAACAAGTTCTTTTTTGCAAAGAAGAGCACCCTGGTGAAGGATGTGGGTGCCAACTTCAAATGGAGGTCCCAAGGTAGTAGGCAGTTTTTCTATTTTCTAAGGATGACTTTCAACAATGTACTAACTATTTCTCCAACTTTCTTTTTGGCCTAGTTGCAAAATTGGATGTACTTTTTCCCTTTAAGGAAGACACGGAAGAAAGAGTGAGCAAGATCTACGACTTGGAACCTTTATTGAGAACTTTTAAGGCACTACCAGTTCTATTTGTTGCAGATCCTAACGAAGAAGTTGGTCCAGAAGAAGCCCAAGAGGCAAACCTTGAAGAAACTTTGTCTGAGCCTGCTCCAATGTCTACAGGTTAATCAAATGTTTTAAATTTTTGCCTATCTCCAAGTTGTTCTATTCTCTTTAACCTGTTATAACTCTTTATCCTTTTTTGTAGCCACTCGCTCCAAGGGGACTGTTAGTGCTGCTTCTCTTCTTGCCCAGGCCAGAGCAAAGAGCTTGGCAAAGAAGGATGGAAAACCCCCTACCCCTGTGTCTATTGTGGCTAGCTCCCATGTGGCTGCATCCAAGAAGAAGGGGGATGCAAAGAAAAGAAAGCTGGTGGAAGCTGAGGCCACAGATGCAAACAATGATATGGACATGGAGAAGTTAGGAGAAAAATTTAGGGCTGTTGTTGAGAAGGTAAAGATGAAGGAATCTTTAAATTTTATCAAAGAGCTTGATAAAGTACTAACATCTTTTTTGGTGCAGGAACTCATGACCCCGATTGTGGCCTACATTGATGCATTGAAGATCAAAGCGGCGAGGCTTGGTCACGAAGCTGCAGAATCAAAAAAGGAGGCTACCAAAAGTGCCAAGGAAGTGGAGAAATTGAAGAGGGAGGCAGACAAGCATGCAGGTGAGGTGGAAGGTTTGAAGAAGGATTTTGAACGCTTGGGAGAAGAAGTGAAAGCCATTCGTGCTGAGAATAAGGCTCATATGAAAGAGCTTGAAGTTGCAGAGGGGAACTTCAAATTCAATGCCACCAAGACTTTGTTGGAGACCCGTATTCAAATGATTGAAGAATATGAAAATGGACAGGCCATAGCTTGGAACTTGGAAGATGAGAGAAAAGTTTTGGAGGACCATATTGGTGAGCCAGCGGATGCAGAAGAAGTGAATTCCGCGGCCCTAGAGGCTCTAGTTGATGATGCTAACAAGGATTTAAGCACCATAGTGGCTACTCTAAATGATCAAGTGGAAGACGCAACACCGGCGGCAGCGGGCCGGGAAGTTTGAAAAAACATTTCAAAGTTTTTGGGTATTTTGGAAAAAACAATTTTTTGCTTTATTGGTGTACCTTTATTGGTACAACAAATGGGGGGAGTGTCCCTTTAAAACAATGTTTTTTGGTTTGTAATGGTTCATAAGAACCGAGACAATTTCTCTTGGGGGTACTAGGTCGGTCTAGTACTCCAAGTTTTTTAGGTTTTTAGGGACTTGTTTGGCCTAACCAACTTGTCCTTTAATTATGAAAAGATCTTTTGGAAAACACTTAACTGTTTTTAGCAAAGTAGTCTATGTCTCCAAGAGACGCTTGTTTGTTCTTTAGATAACATGTAAATGTTATAACCAGTAGGTAACATGAAAATGTTACAACCAAAAGTTCACAACTTGGGAAAAGTGTGAAAACGTGCGCCTGTGCGAAGGTGTCAAAACCTTAATTCGTAAGAAAAGATGAAAATCTTTTAACCATAAGTACCTTGATCAGAGGTAAATCGTTTGAAGGGATAGAACAAGTATCAGCCGTCCTGGCGTGTCAACAAGTTCTATACCTCTCCAGCTAGAATTCCAACATGTATCAGCCGTACTGGCGTGTCAACATGTTGAAATTTTCTTCTTCGGGTTCAAACATGTATCAACCGTACCGGCGTGTCAACATGCTTGACCTTTGTCCTCCTCGAGCTCAAACATGTATCGGTGCATCTGGCGTGTCAACATGTTTGTCCTGTTCCAGCTTAGGTCTCAACAAGTATCAGCCGTACTGGCGTGTCAACATGTTGAGCCTACTCCGTTTGCTCAAGTTACACCTTGCAAAACAAATTTATGTTAGGGCTGGACGTTAGCATAGCTAACGCCCCTCCGACGCTCAAGTCAGTAAGGTTTCGATAAGAGTAAAAATTGAAACGTGTAATTGAACTTGACATAAATTCTAAACCGTACCTGAGGGGTCCAGTTATAAACAACTAGACTCACATGAAATAGAGTTTCAAGTGGATTGCGTTCCAACTTCTAGGGATTCTGTCTCCACTTGGGGTTGTCAACCAAGTATGCACCTTTGCCTGCCTTCGGCATCGATGAGATACGGGCCTTCCCACTTGGGAGCTAGTTTACCTCGCATTTAGTTCTCTTGTATTTTGAAAAACTTTTCTCAAAACTAAATCACCAACCTGGAACCTTCTTATTCGACATTCTTGTTGTAAGACACAGCGATTCGGCTGGCGATAAGCCGCCATCCTTATCTTGGCTAAATCCCCGATCTCATCAATTGTATCTAAATCTTGAGTTAGCAAGAGGTTATTTTCATCTTGAGTCAATAAGCCATACCTTGTCATGGGGATTGTCACTTCAACTGGAATTACAAACTTCACTCCGTACACTAAAGAATAGGGGTTCTACCGTTGCTCCTTTAGAAGTGGTTCTATCTCGCCCAAAGCACAAGTGGTAGTTCTTCAACCCACTTGCCCTTCTTTTGATCCAGACGCTTCTTCAAGTTGTTGATAATCAACTTGTTACTAGATTCAGCTTGGCCATTAGCTTGAGGATTGACAGGTGTTGACATGATTAACTTGATGCCCCAAACGAGCACAAAAATCTCTAGTCTTCTTACTTATGAATTGTGATCCGTTGTCACATATAATTTCCGACGGCACACCAAACCTCGCTAATGATATTTTTCTTTAAAAACGATATTACCTCTTTGTCTCGACTTGTACATAAGCTCTCGCCTCGATCCACTTTGAGAAATAATCGGTTAGAGCCAACATGAACACTTTGCCTCCGGGAGCTTTGGGCAACTTGCCTACAATATCCATGCCCCACTGCATGAAAGGCCAAGATGAGACTATAGGATGTAGAGGTTCAAAGGTTGGTGCAAGATGTTGCTATGTCTTTGGTGCATCACACTTCGTACATAATCCACGGCATCTTGACGCATGGTTGGCCAATAATATCCCGTCTTGAGAGCCTTTGATGCTAACGCCTTTCCCCCGAATGATTCCCACATACTCCTTCATGGATTTCTTTGAGCACAAGTTCAACTTGCTCACCGTCTACACATCTCGGGTAATGCCCCGCAAAAGATTTCTTGAACAAAGACATTATCTATTAACACGAAAGTTGAAGTTCGAATTTTAAATGATCTAACATTTTTAACATCGGGAGGAATAGTTCCAAGTTGAAGGAACTCGATGACGTTGGGTCCAAGAAGGCTTAGCATCTTGTGCCCCAAGAGGGTGGAAGAACCACTTGAGTTTCTTCAACTTGGTCTATCACGGGGTACTTAACATAAATAATGGGGATATTAGTATGTAACATTGATTTGCAAGTTGAACCCAAGTTGGCCAAGGCGTCCGCTCTGCATTCTCTTCTCTAGGGACTGTTCCAAAGAGAATGATAAAAATTTCGAAGCTAGTGCTTTAACATGTTGGAGGTACAGAGTCATCTTGGAATGCTTTGCCATATAACTGCCATTAAACTGGTTAGCTAGTAATTGAGAGTCAACAAATACATTTAAATGTGTTATATTCAAACTTAAAGCTGTAGTTAAACCCATGATTAGGGCTTCATACTCAGCTTCATTATTTGTTGCATTAAATTCACAAGATACAGCTTGTGGTATGATATCACCTTGAGGGGATTTTAGGACTATTCCCAAGCCAATTCCCTTGGAATTTGAGGCTCCATCTGTAAATAGTGTCCAAAATCTAGGAACAGTTTTACCTTCAAGTTGCTGCACTTCCAGCTTCTACCTCAGTCCGCAAACTTGGGTCAAGTCAGCCTACGAAATCGGCCAGGGCCTGCGATTTGATGGTCGCTTCTTGGCTCGTATGATATGTCATACGTGCTCAACTTGACGGACCACTTGGCCAATCTACCCGACATCTCTCGAGTTCTCAACACATTTCTCATAGGATAGTTAGTCCTAACAGCTATGGAATGTGTTTCAAAATAATGACGCAATTTGGTAGCGCAGTAGTTAAGGCTAATATTAATTTTTCTAGATGAGAGTACCTTGTTTCGGCATCTAACAAAGACTTACTTACATAGTAAAAACAGGATGTTGTTCTCCTTGGATCTCTTTCACCAATACCGCACTAACAGCGTTTTCAGATACAGCTAAATATAAATAAAGATGCTCACCATGTTCGGGTTTAGCAAGTAGGGGTGACGTCATCAAATATTCTTTAAGTTGTTTGAAAGCTGCCTCATGTTGGTCGGTCCATTGAAAGAGCTTATTTTTTCTTAACACTTCATAGAATAACCCGCACTTATCGATGATTTGGATATAAATCTATTCAAAGCAACTACTCTACCTGTTAACCTTTGCACGTCCTTGATGTTTTTAGGGACTCCAAGTTGAGAATCGCTTTGATTTGCTCGGGACTTGCTTCGATTCCCCTCTTGGTTACCATATATCCCAAGAATTTACTCGCTTCCGACACCAAAGTTGCACTTTGCCGGATTGAGCTTCATGTTGAAGGCTTTCAAGATGTTGAACGCCTCAAGAAGGTGCTCAACATGATCCTCAATGTGTTTGGATTTGACCACCATGTCGTCTATGTAGACCTCCATCGTCTTGCCAAGTTGATCTTTGAACATCTTGTTCACCAATCTCTCGGTAGGTTGCCCCTGCATTTTTAAGACCAAATGGCATTGCAATATAACAATATATACCTTCCGGAGTCATGAATGCCGTATCCTCTTGGTCCGAAGGCTCCATTTGAATCTCGATATCCGGAAGATGCATCCATGAATGTCAAGATGTCGTGGCCACTGTCTCATCAACAAGAGAATCAATATGAGGGAGAGGGAATGGATCCTTTGGACAGGCCTTGTTCAAGTCGGTGAAGTCCACGCATACTCGCCACTTGCCATTCTTCTTCTCCACCACTACAACGTTAGCCAACCACTTTGGATACCGAACTTCTCTCGATCATCTTGGACTTCGGCAGCCTTTCAACTTCATCCTTAATGATCCGATTCCGCTCTTGGGCAAACTTCCTCCTTTTCGACGGACAGACGGATGGTTGGATCGATGTTCAATTTGTGAGTAATAATATCCTTGCTTATCCCTGTCATGTCTTCATGCTTCCAAGCAAAGCAAAGATTTCGACTTTTCAGAACTCAATCAGCTCCTCCTCAATCTCGGAGGGTAGGTCTACCCCAACTTGTACTTGGGCCTCGGGATTCGAAGCATCAACAGAACGCTCTTCGTATCATGCTCCACCGCTTCAAGAACATCCAGGGCCTTTTTCTTTAATTGCTATGCTTGCCGAGGGACCGAACTCGCTTTCATGTTGACCTTGTAACATTCCTTAGAGACTTGCTTTGGTTCCCCTTCAACTTGGCAACACCCCAAGGTGTTGGAAACTTGACGCATTGATGGTAAGTTGATGGTACAGCCTTCATGTTGTGGATCCAAGGTCTTCCCAATATAACGTTGTACGAGGAAAGACACTCAATCACACAAAACCTTTCCATGGAATTCATACCCTCTAGATAGATGGGCAACTTGATCTCTCCCACCGTCCTGTTTCACCTCACCACCGAACCCTACCAAGACGGATGAGTTTTTCACAACTTCGGACAAAGGAATACCCATATCTTCAAGAGCATGAGTAAAGATAATGTTGACCGAGCTACCACCGTCGATCAGATTCGCTTGACTACACAGGTTGGCAATCTGCATCCGAACAACTAGACCATCATGATGAGGGTCCAAGGTGTTATCTTTATCTTCATCTTCAAATGAGATGATGTGACCATCTCGTGAAGTCACGGTGCCTCGCAGCAATTCTGATTGGTCTTCTTTAGAGCTCTTGGCATGACGCTTGGCAGCGAGTAAGTCGTGCCACAAATATGGGACCCACCGTAAATGACATTCACCACCTTTGTAGTTGGAGGGGTGCAACTTTTTCGGGCCTAGGCTGCTCTTCCGAACCGGGTTCTTTGGACTCACTCGACCCTCTTCTTGCCCAACAAATCCTTGAGAAGACCCTTGGACAACAAATGAGCAATCTCCTTCCTCAAAGCGAAAGCTTCTCGGTGGTATGCCCGAAATCTTCATGAAATGCGCACCACTTGGACTTGTCCTTCCAAGTTGTTGATCGGTCATTCTTCTTGGGCCATCTCGCTTTATCTCCAAGATTTCCCATGGCGCATAAGATTCCCGCAATGTCCACGTAAAAGCAATATTCAGAAATCTGTGGATAATCATTATCATCTCCTTCTTGATCATCATCTACAACATGAATTCTAGAAGGTTCAGCTTTAACAGGGGTTTGCCTGTTGGACTTATAGTGATGGGAATCCGATCGTCCGTCGAAGGTTCAAATAGAGGAGTAGGAGTCCTCCCGGTTGATTTCCCTATTGCCAAGCTATCTTCCTCCAATCGGATGTAAGGCAAGGCCCTGGTTCTGATTTCTTCAAGTTGTTTCGCACAGGGTCATCACCAACTCGTTGTAAAACAATGAGCTCTTCTTCAAGCCTATGCGGAATGCCTCCGTTGCCGTGGACACGTCCAAGTTGGGTATGGTCACCGCCTCCTTATTGAACCCGTGCAAATACTCTTTGAGACTTTCATTAGGCCGTTGTACAATTCTATAAAGATCGCTAGTCAACTTGTCAAATGCCCCGTTGCATGAAAACCGATTAATGAACATATTGACAAGTTGAGCATAAGATGAAATAGAGTTGAGAGGAAGCCCGTTAGCCATTTTAAGGCCGGTCCCGACAAGGTTGAGCCAAAGCCCCCGCAAAAACATGCTTCTTTAAACATAGGAGGGATACTTATGATATCCATTGACTCTTGATACAAAGAACACGTGCTCTGCTGGATCGGTACTTCCGTCATACTTCTTCATATGAGGGACCGAGAACTTCTTCGGGATCTCCACACCGGCTATCGCCGGCACAAAACGAGACTCGTTGTAGCAAGTTGGAGAGACTTGGTGATATGGCAAGTTGACTCCAGCACGCTTCGGAGTAACTCCTTAATGGTTTGCATTTCCTTAACAAGTTGGTTTTCTCGCGAAAAGAGGAGCATTATTAACTTGAGGTGCAAAAGTATCGAAAGCATTAAAGAAACTTCCCGTTTGCCCCACCGAGGGTGTAGCATAAGTGTAGCAAGATGATAGTGCGGATTGGCTAGCCGATAGGCCGAATCTTGGTTGCTCAATTGGAACGGATGTCACAATCGTGCTTTCCGCCGGCAAGGTGTTGGACATCGGGATATCTCCAACATGGCTTGGTCCTCGTACTCCGCACCAAACAAAGATCTAGGAAGTAAAGGTGAAAATGGAGTGGATACTTGAGTCTCCGCTTGCTTCCCTTTACGCAGGCCTATCAATGGCATTGAAGATCATTGTATTCGTACGCTCCTGATCATCCAACCGATCGCCTATTTTCCTCATCATGTCCGCCATGTTGGACATTATCTCCAAGTTGACAGCTTCTGCATTTGGAGGAGGGTTGCCTTGGGCATTGGAGACAGGAAGCGGCCAGGCTCGGCTGGCTGGAAGATGGATTAACCATTTCTACTTAGATAATCAAAGTTTCCCACAGACGGCGCCAAATTGTTTTGGTCAGATTTCAACAATTAAATTTGTATGATGGGAAAAGTGACTAAAGTGATATGAATCTAGGTACAATGATTATCAAGTTGAATAGAAATGGACACAAGACATTTGTTGACTAGGGAAAGCCCTTGAACAACTTGTTCGCCGGCATAAAACCCCGGGAGGATGTGGCTCCTGCCTTGACCGAAAGTTTACTATGAATTTTCTTGAGATTACAATGCTAAGAGCGTATGAAAAGGGAGCTTAGGCTAGTGTAGTGCGTGTGTGAATTTACAGTGTATGTTCCCTTTTATACCTCAAGAATAAAACTAAATAACAATGAGGGCCTACAAACTCGGAATTGAGGTTTATCCTTGGAGATTTATCCGCACTCATCCGTTGGGAAAGAGATAATCGTTGGCTTCTTTGAAGAATCGTAATGGGTTGAACCCGGGTCTTTGGCACGTTCCCTATAAAATAGGAAAAGCGTTATGCGTCCTAACCTGTAAAAACCAAGTTGTAAACAGAACAACCCAAGTTGTTAGTACCAAGTTGTTTTAGGCGTAAGTTGCAAACATGTTGATTGAAAATGTAGGGCCCAACAAGTTGTTATGATTCCTTTCCTCTACTTGTTCATAAGTTCCTTGAATGTTGTTCTTGTTCTTGAAATGATGATTCCTTGCTTGGAAACCCAAATGGGTGTTGAATGATTGGAAAATGAAATTGGTTGAAGTTAGGGTTTAAGGAATGATCATTTAAAGGGTTGGAAATGGGTGAAATGAGTAGAGATAAATAATCTAGGATTACTTGGTTTTGAGTTTACAAGTTTGAATGGGACTTGGTAAGATGAAGGTGTTCTTGGGTGTTCTTGTAGTAAGCTATGGTAGAGGAAAGGAGAACTAGGGTTAAAAGGATAAAAATCTGCATTTTGGGCTGGCTGGAGGCTTGGGCGGTCGCCCAAGTAGGTTAGGGCGGTCGCCCATAGCCACAGAAACATGGTTGCCTTGGAAGTACACTTGGGCGGTCGCCCAAGTAGGTTAGGGCGGTCGCCCAAAATGGCAGAAACCTCAATTTCCTAGGAAGTCCACTTGGGCGGTCGCCCAAGTGGTTAGGGCGGTCGCCCAAGACCCCTGAACCAGTTTTGAATTTTGAATTAGAATTGTTTAGTCGGTTTGTTGTCCTCTTATAAATGGTGACTCCCAACCAATATAAATTAGTAGAACCTAATCAACCCGGATACGAATTGATCCTCTTTAACCTGAGTTAGAGTAGGATACTTTGGCTTGGCCATGACGTCTTATTTGGTCGAAATGGAATTGTGGGAGTAGTTAAATATTGTTCGGAAAGTGGTCCAAACTTGGGAAGTAGGTCTTGCACTTTCATTAAGATCATTCAAGGTTAAGTAATGACTTCGTAGGTTTGGTTTATGGTACTTGGTGACTTTACTTGTTCCCCTATCCTTGGTGATTAGTTAGAAATAGCGTAGAAACCATAAGTTTCACTATTTCGTTAAGGGAAGATGAGCATGTATCGCCTTGTGGCATTATTATCCCAATTTGTGGAATTATTGAATTTGGTGTATACCTTAATATCCTAAGTATGGATAAATTGGTTCATGATTGTATTGTATCCCGGTGTGGATTATGTGGTTATATTGTTACCTTACTTGAGTTCATATACATTGTTTATATTGTGCATAGTGTGTTAATTAAATGTTGTACTATGATATTGGTTGAACATGAGTATATTTTACCATGTGGCTATATTGTTTATCCCTTTGTGGATTATTTGGTATTGTTATATTGTATCCCGGCGTGGATTATGTGGTTATATGGATACCTTACTTGAATGTATACTCGTTAAGGGTATTATGCATAGTGTATTACTTAAATGTTGCATTATGGTATTGATTGGCATGAGTATACATTACCATGTTGTTATATTATTATCCCGTTTTGTGGATTTATTTCAAGTATCTATTATGTGCTTGAACGTGTTTATGTTCGGGTGGGTATGATGGAATTCAATCAATTATGGATTTGTTCTATAAGTGATTGAAGGTACATCATACCGGTGACCCTTCCCCACTCTGTGGCCACGGAGTGAAGGCCGTGCTAACGACTTGTATTGAGCATGAAGAAGCCTTTACTGAGACTGTTGCGATTGTTGTATGGAGGGACGATATTATTATTGGATACTCTAAAATAGGTATCCTTTCTTATATGGATCTACGGGGTATGAGTCCTATAAGAGGTGAATGTCTTTGGAGGCAATTCACCAAAGAGTGGAGTTTTACTCCCACGTTGTACGACTTATTGTTCGAGACGGGAAAGGTAAAATGAGGTAACGTAAGATGTTTACCGCTTTCATAATGTGTTAAGTGTTACCATGCTACGTGTTGCATCTTGTTTGGCATCTTGCTGCATTCATAATAGCTCATTGAGATTTATTCTCACCCCTCTCCCTTTACTGTTTTAGATTCCGAGACAGGTGACCCGAACCAGTGAGGCCGGGGATATCATTGTGGACTTTTACTTTTGGGGGCTTGTCAGGTTAAGTATAGGCGTTGGTTATTAGGAGTATTTATTTAATATTCCTCTTTCACAAGTTGTATGGAAAACTCTTTTGTTAAACAATGTTATTTAGGGTTTCCAATGTAATTGATCATATTACGGTTTATTAAAGTTGTGGTTGGATTTCCTCTAAGTAGAGATATTACCAATTTATTTTCTTTGGAAGTTTGAAAAGTGGTTTTCTTTTAAAGGCAAATAAATGTTTTAAAAATCTAAGATGGTTTTTCTTAGATTGAGCCTCTCCAACTCGGGACACGCTTTAGGTTCCGGGTTGGGGTGCTCACAAGACGGGATTCCGTTATTTTTCTCGGAGAAATCGGTGAAGCTCTTTTGAGAGGGGGTTAACTCTGGTTAACTCTGTTAAGTTGAGGACTAAACTGCAGAGTTCTAAAATTTTAAAGGGCAAAAGGGTCTTTTTGACCCTTCAAACCTATCCGCGCGGAGCAGGTTGAAAGCCAGACAGGTTTAAATAAAGGCCGTGGCCTTTTTGGTTCCCTCTTCCCCATTTTCCAGTTTCACGAGAGAGAGACGAGAGAGAAGGGCCAAAACCGCCATTGTTGACCCTAGAAGCTTCGAAATCTTCCGTTTTTCTTCGATTTTCGAGCAATGGAACACGCGGGAGTAGCTATTCAAGGCCAAGGACGTGGCCCGGTCGCGGAGAGGCGATTAGAGCTCGTTCGAATGAGGAGGCATTACTCTCTTTCGCAATCGATTGCGGAGGAGCCATACCCCGATGTGTGGCAACATTGGGCTTCTGATCCGAGTCTCCGTACGGTATACTTCGAATCTCTCCATTTTCTTTGTTGATTTTGGCTTGAAATTGATTTTTGTGATTTTTTTTTTAATATCCGAAAATTAGATGTTCTTGGCTTTGGATTTTGTCTTTGATGATTTGCATGTTGTAATGAGTATGTGGGTAATCAAAATGTGCATTTTGTTTGAAAAGAATGGGCATTTTGCCATTTTTTTTTTTAATGTCCGAAAATTGTAATGAAAATTCGAAAATTATGTTCTTGGCTTTGAATCTTGATTTTGATGATTTGCATGTTGTAATGAGTTTATGGGTAACCCGAAATGTGCACTTTGTTTGGAAAGAAGAATGGGCATTTTGCCATTTTTGAAACTTGAGATGACGAAAATTTGCCCGAATCCGGGACGGACTTTTTGTTGCATGTAGGATTCTTGCAATGTTGATATGAATGATATGTATGCATGCTATTTTTGTAAAAATAGGATTTTTTTTTAATTTTTTTTTTAAAAAGTGGGACGGATTTTTGCTTCCGTTGACTTCCCGTGAATGTGGAAAGTCGTTTATGTGCACTTTTTATGCAAAAAAAAATGGGACGGAGTTTTTCCTTCCGTTGACTTGCTATTATTGACATGCTTTCTTCATGTATGAATGAATGAATGGTATTTGCTGAAAACTCTTTTCCTTTGTGCAAGAAAAATGGGGCTGAATTTATTGTATGCCGTTATGCTGCCCGATTTTCTTCAAAATTTTATGATGCATGTGTATGCTTTCTCTTTTTTTTTTTTTATGCAAATGCAATTTTTTTTGACTTTTTTTTTTTTACTGTCTCTTCTTCTTTCCTTTCGCTTCATCATTTTTCGCATCAATCTTTTTTTGACACTTTTGCTTCCGTTCAGTTCCCGGCCGTGGTGGTGGAGAAGTTGACGAAGCAGGTGATTGGGGCCAAG
This sequence comes from Adenophora triphylla var. japonica, assembly GCA_022495995.1. Classification (NCBI taxonomy): domain Eukaryota; kingdom Viridiplantae; phylum Streptophyta; class Magnoliopsida; order Asterales; family Campanulaceae; genus Adenophora; species Adenophora triphylla. The sequence goes on from JAFEMH010000199.1 coordinate 165,518, forward strand.
AGGTTCATTAGGAGGATGGTTGCTTGTAGGGCTCCTCAGGCCAGAGCGAGGCGGGCACAGCCGGCGCCTGTCGAGCGGGAGACTTCCCCTATTCCTTCGGAGCATTCTACCGAGACTCCTCTCTCTCCTCTCATAGATCCCGGCATGGAGCTGCCTCCGGACCACGTCATTCTCGGAGATTTGCACGGGCAGGGGCACGTTTGGCACCACGGTGGGTCATCTTCACACGTCCAGGAGTCCGACGCGTTCACGTTCGGATATGACTTCTTTGCAGATCTCGGCTTGCCTTATCGTGGCGTACCGGTTGATCCAGGCGAGCCTCTCTCTGGAGACGAGGACGATGATTCTGAGCCCGAGACATTTACGGCTACTGAGGAGGCGGGCCCGAGCCGCAAGAGGGATCGGGGGAAAGGGCCAGCCACTGAGGATTCTGATTGATTATTTTTGATTGATTTCAGGATTGTACCTATTTAGACAGATACACTTTTATTTTTCATGCACACTTCTTCTTTTTTTTTTTTTGGAATGTAATGATCTAGAATTAGTTTTTTTTTTTAGCTTTTTTTTTTATTTTTTATCTATTATGAATGCAATGTTGCATGAGCCCGGTTTCTTGGCGAGGGTGTGAATGTTTGGTACATGAACTGTTTGGACAGGCTTTGCAAAGGTTTCGAGCGAAATATTCCTCCGTGGTACAGCAGTTTAAACTGTAGCAAATTTTTTCTGGGTGACAATCCCATCCGCGCGGATGGGGATGACATCTGCCAGGGTTCATTTATTTTGGTGGTTGGATCTGGTTTGGTCCATTAATGCCATTGAAACTTCGTCTTCTCCAGTTCAAAATCACTGGAAATTCGGGAGAGAAACAAAAAAGACCATGGAAATGTCCAAATTTTCACTAAAATTGTCCAAAGGAAAGCAAATGTTGTTCTTTGAAAAGTTCAAGGAGTGGTGTAGGGAGATTATGCACGAGAGGAGGTCATTTTTCGAAGAAAGGTACAAGGTAAAGTGCTTGTGGTCCCTCAAAGAATTGGTTCCGGACTATGATCTCTTGAGAGCTTCTTCCTCATTTTGGGATACTAGAAGGCATGTCTTTTGCCTTTCTTACAATGAAGTGGTTCCGACCATTGAAGAATTTCGGGCTTTGCTTGGTGGCCCGGAGGTGGAAGAGATTGCGGTTCCTTTGCCCGGAGGAGCTTCTTTCGTCGATAGGTTGTGCAACCTTCTTCATCTTTCCCCGGAGGAAGCACAAGGTATGATCCGTAGTCCCGATCATTTTGATATTTCCGGTCTTCCTGATAGATTTAGGGGCTTAGGCTTGATTGATGATGCCTATTGGGACGCTTTTGCCCTCTGCATGTTTGGGACCTTGTTTATGGTCTACTCTTTTGGGATTTGTCATCGGGCTCTGCTGGATGTAGTGGTTCACTGTCGCTTGAGCAGAGATGTTGTACCTTTGATCCTGGGGGAGACTTTTCATGCTCTTGACAGGTTAGCTACCGGGAGGCGGTATATGCACGGGGGCAGCCCGTTTCTCTTGACTCTGTGGCTGATGGAGCGCCTGGGGGTTATTCGCGAAACTTCGGATATGATCAAGCCTTGGACATTTTCCAGGAGAGGGGTTACCGTGGATTTTGATGATCAGGGCTCGTGGGAGCATTGGATGGCTGGTCGCCGGACTGAAGATATCAGATGGTCGGTGCCTCACTGGCGGGTAGAGACTCGGAGAGTACTTCAGGATGGATCTCACATGGTTATGCTTCCGGGGCTTTCTCAGTCCAGCTTTTACATTCCGGCTCTGGTTCTGAGACAGTTTGGCTTGGAGCAGGTTCCTTTAGAGGACTTTGATGATATAGCCACTAGGGTGGTGGCTCTTGCTTCTATGGATGATCCTTTGGTACTTGGATTGGTACGAGAGGTATTTGGGGGAGACTCAGATGGCTATTTTGAGACGGCGTGAGGCCATTGTGGGTGCAGAGGACCTGACAGTTTCGGAGAGGAGGAGGGCTGAGGCGAGGGCCAACCCTTACGACAGGAGCGGAGATGTTGTGACCGACTACGAGGCTTACGTTAAGAGACAAGAGAGGAGGAATCCTATGTTACCAGCTCGGCTACAAGAGATGAGAGATGACGTTAGGGCTACTAAGGCCCTGACAGAGGCTGGTTTGATAGATCCTGTTCCTACACTAGAGCTTGGTAGGAGGAAGACCGACATTTTTCCTGTTCAGAGGAAGAAGACCCGAAGGGGTAAGAAGAGAGGGGATGCCAGTACGAGCGGCTTAGAGTGACCTCGAGGTTTACGAGTATCCCTTTCTTGTTGTAGCAGACACATTAGTTTGATTATGTATCTTAGTTTCTTTTAGCAGGTTGCCAGTTGTAGGGATGAACCGAGCTTAGACTCATCAAAAAGCTTTTAACTGTAATGAATATGTGAATTGCTTTAGAGTTTTTCGAGACGCTTTCATGGTTTGACAAAGTATGTCTTTTATTTGTATTTTAGACCGAACCGTTTCCGGCTGCCTACGTTCCCTTCGGACTAAAGGGCTCAGGTATTCGTAGTTCAACCCGGTTAATAATTTTTGTTTTTTTTTGGTGCAACCCTGTCTTTTACCTAGGCCGCCCTTTTCGGGTTTTCAACCTAGTTGGGTATTACTCTTTTAGCACTCTTTTTTTTTGATATATATATATATTTTTTTTTTGACTCAGTGTTCTACGCGTAGTATCTGCGCAGCTTGTTGCCATTCACTGGGTGTACAAAAGGATTTCCGTCGAGGTCTGCAAGTTGCATGGCTCCTCCGGAGAAGATTTTCTGAACGACATATGGTCCGACCCAAACGGGCTCCCATTTGCCAAGCGGGTTGATACGGACTGGGGGCTTCTCTTTCAAAACGAGATCACCTTCCCTGATCTTTCGATGCTTTACTTTCTTGTCGAAGGCTCTGGCCATTCTCCCTTGGTAGGCTCGGATATGTTCCATGGCCTTCAATCGGCGTTCATCTAGCTGGGCCAATTCATCATGGCGACTCTGGAGCCATTCGACCTCGTTGATCTGACTTTCCAACAGTACCCGGAGTGAGGGGATTTCTAGCTCGATTGGGAGCACGGCTTCCATTCCGTAGGTGAGAGCAAATGGTGTTTTAGGGTTGCCGTTCTGACGGATGTTCTGTAGCCCCAAAGAGCAAGGTGAAGCTTCTCGGGCCAATCTCGATCTCGGACAGCCATTTTCCGAATGATGTTTTCCAAGGTCTTGTTTGCTGCCTCAACGGCTCCGTTAGTTTGGGGCCTGTAGGGAGATGACTTGTGACGGGTTATTCTGAACTCTGCTAGCAGCCTGTCGCATTCCCCTTCGAAGTGGGATCCATTATCTGAGATGATTTCGGCCGGCAACCCGTATCTGCATATGATGTTTTCTTTGATGAAGAGGGCTACTTCCCTTGAGTTGAGGACCTTGTAGGATTTTGTAGGGCATCCTTTTCAGTTCCTTCGAAGAAACTACCAATCTGCGTCTCTTTAGGCTCTTCCGCAGTTCCCAGATTCACACTTGTCAAAATCTCTTCGGCAGCTTGGGCTCGATTTTCCTCTTTCCGAACAACCTGCTTAAAGATTTTTGTTCTCTTTTTTTTGTTTATTTAATGTGTCTGCTTCTTTATCTAATGAATCATTATTAAATGTTTTTTTTTTAAATTATTAGTTAATTTATCATTAGTTAAAGTGGCAATCAAGGGATACTCAGAAAGGTTCGTCATTTCATTAAGAACGAAAGGAAATACAGTCTTGGCTACAATTTCGTAGTCTTCAGGCGTAAGGCCGTCGGACGACTCTAGAGACTCGATCTTGACAATGAGGGACTCGAAGGACTCTACCTAGATTGACACAAAGGGACGGGGGACCAATCCAAGCTTGGTGATCATTTCTTCTTTGGTCGCGGACGGGCCTGAGAGAGTTTCCCAATTCTTTAATGGCATTGCTGTCAGGGGCGTCATGACTCGGGAATTGTACTGTTTCTGTCCTCCTTCCTCGATCATCGCTACCATCTCTTTGACTGAGCTGAAATCAATCAGGTCTGGCACCTGGACCTCTTCCCCGAATAACTGCTGCATAATCGGACCATCCCAATCATCTGAAAAGACTTCTGTGGCTTTGGCTTTCGGCACTGTCAATTCAAACTCAGGCTTCGGACCTTCCTGGACAATCGGAATTGTGGTTGTGAGCTTCTCGAACTGTTCCACTAGGCTTGGCACGCCTTTGAAAGTGTAGTCACTCTTCATGGTAGTGGTAGCCCCGGGTATCTTGGGTAGGTCCAGAAACACTCTACGGACCGGGTTAGCTTTGGCTCCCCTGAACTTGTTGAGGCTATCGTGTAGCTTCAGCCACCCTTCTGTAGGAGTGGGCTCTTTGACTGTGACATTACCCGGTTGTGTGGGACCCTTTACAAAGTAGTCAGCCAAATTAGGACTGAAAGGGAGAGACTTAGGGTTGTTGATCGGGACCCTTCCTGTGATAGCTTCTTTCCTTTTTGGAGCAAATTCTTTTTCTTTCGCAGTGTCCACTGAGGTGGCCTCATATCCCAGGCCGTGGCGAGTTTTCTGTCCTTTCACCTCGATGAGTTTGTGAGTTCCTTGTTGGTGCTTTCCTAGACCGAGGCCAGGTAGATAGCTCATCTTCCTCATCATTTTCAAGACCGGAGGGATTTTATCCCGAGTGATTGTCAGATCTATGTTGCAAACTTGGGCCTTAGGAGGCTCGACCGTGAAGCCTGTTAGCATGAGACCTTCCTCTTCATGTTTGATTTCCAGAATAGGTATTCCACCTGTATCCGTGCCCTCCAAGGTGACTAGATCCCCGTAAATGGTTGTTAGATCTCCATCTGAGATAAACTTGACACATTGATGGAGGCTCGAAGCGACCCCCTTGACCTGATGCAGCCAAGGTCTTCCCAATAAGGCATTAAAAGTGATCGGAATATCGATAACCTGGAATTCCACAGGTATCAATTTCTTGCCAAACCAGAGGTCCAAAGTAGCAACTCCAAGGACTGCTCGAGATGTCGAGTCGTAAGCTTTGACTATGAGGGAGGAAGGCTTCAAGTCCGTGGACTTGATGTTGAGCAGACTCATGATCTTTGCCGGAAGAATATTCATTCCGGACCCATTGTCGACCAGGACCCGAGGGAGGCGTCGTTCATCCAATTGGACTATGATGAAGAGAGGCTCGTTATGATCGGCCCCGAATTGAGGGATATCGAGATTTGTGAAAGTGATTATGTTCCCGTAGTGGATGTTTCCAATCAGCTGTACTACGTCATCGGGAGTAGCGTCAATAGGGACCAAGGTGCGGGCCAGGCTTTCTTCCAGTTTTAGCTTATGGGGATAAGACGAGGTGAGTAGAGACCATAGAGAGATGTTGGCCTGTGTGCCTTCAACAGGTGAGCACGGGGTCCTCTTTCTCAGGGTTAGGAGCTTCGGCTGTCTTGACACTGGGATTACGGTTTTCTCCGGATGCTTGATCTGCTACCCTTTTATCTGCCTTGGGATTCCCTTGGAAGATTTGCCCGGATCGGGTCAACAGGTTAACCTCCTCATCAGTTGCTTCTTGACTAGATTTCTTCAACGCTGCTAAGGTCAACGGGGAAGCCTTTTTGGCTATCAGCCACTGGTTCTGACGGAGTTTAGCAACGGTGAGGGGCTGAGCTTGAGCTGTACTGGCTCCTTCCTGGGCGGCCCTTATAACTGCTTCCCAAGTTACAGGCTTTTGAGTCTGGGGTTGTGTTGTTGCCCCCTGGATGGCCCACAGAGCTAGGGCATCCTCCGATTCACTCCCATAGCCTGCCTTGCTCATAGTTATCATACAACAAGAGTCGCTATTCTCAGGGCTCGGCGGCTTTTCGATTTCATCCCCGGTATAGTGCAGCCATTCTGGTTCATTTCTGTAATATTCAGAGCTGGAGATGATTATAGCACTCTGTGTGGGAGGCGCATCCGGTATCATGCCGGTTTCCAGGACTTCTCTGAGAGCTGAAATACATTCGGGGAAGGTGACCTCTTCTTGGGTAACCCTGACAAGGAGTGTTACTTTGTTTTGGGGCGGATTTGATCTGACCATGGTTATTTTCTCATTGGGGAGGATGGGAGTTATTTTCCCTCTATCCAACAGATCTTCGACTATCAGCCTGGATCGGGTGCCTGAAAACCCTTTCCCCAAAGCATGGTAGGCAGTGTTGAACTCTAAGACATCCACGTGCTCAGCCCCAGGAAATTTCATGGCCTTCGTGTCCTCGGTTTCATAATCGTGTTCCGAAGTTTCTTCGATCTTATGGCTATCAGCCTCCATCTCATCATACATCTTCTTTCTTTCACCCTTGCAAGTAGGGCAACCACAAATAAAGGATAGGCAACGTTCCCCCTCATAGTTCGATGTAGCAGCTCGATAGATCTGGGTCCAAATGAGGAGCACCCGGGGTCCATTGTCGGGTGCGGGGGCAATTAAGAAGGCGTCATGTGGGTCCATAGGTATGAAAGCCACTGGGGAGACATTTAGATCGATAACCCTTTTGAGTGATTGCAGGCACTCGCTGTGCTCAAGCGGCTCGGTTGTGACCCTTACGGTTGTTATGCCATCCGTTATCGGGAAAGAAGAAAAAGATCCGATGACGTTCACAAATTCATCATCTTCTGGTCTTTGAAACCCTCCATTATCGACCAGTGCTTCAATGAACCTTCTCCATTCACCGGCTAGGTTCTTATAAGGAACGTTGTGCTCTAGGATTTCGGATATGTACGGATCTGGGCGCGGGCTTTGTTGTCCCTCATCCTCTGAAGTATCCGGACACTGACCACAGGTGCATCTTACGAGGTGCAGTTCTTGGGGGCCCGTCCCTATTGGCATCTGACTTGCATTTTCTGGTGGTTCTTCATCGTCGCTTGCTGACAACCAACCATTGTGTCTGGCTCCCATGGCATCATTTCTGGCCTGATTGTTCCAGATTGATTCCGGATCTGGGGCCTCAGTTGACTCTTCGCTCTCGTCATCATCATCGTCATCACTGTCATCGGAATCATCTTCCCATACTACTGGGATTTCGGCTGAGAGGGAACGCCGATCAAACCCGTTAGGGGAATATGGGTGCGTGCAATCGCAGAAATTGTCATATGGCCCCATTCCCGGAAGTGATAATTGCGACTCAGCTTCTCCTCCCAGAAACTGTGGGGGAAGAGTGAGAGGGGGTGGCACGTATTTGACTCCAGGCAGGATATAGAAGGAATCCTCCTCCTCTGATTCTTCGCTGGTCTCGGGATCATATTCAGCCTCTCCCAAAACCAACTTGCAGAAGTGTACTAGCTCCAGATGCTCTTCGGCCTCTTTGCTGATAAGCCCCAGTACAGGCGCCCGCCTGAAGCTTTCTTGCTCGATTCTTCTCGATTGTTCTAACCATCTTGTGTAAATGGTTTTCTCATGTTTTGATCGGAACAGCCCCAGTTCTTTAGTATCAGCTTTCCCTTCATCCGAGAAATAGCGGGCCTCATATTCTTGCAAGAAATCTCTGACATGAGACCAAGGTGGGCTGACGTGTTCATCATCCTCAAGGTTGAGGGGGAAGCCGAATTCAGGATCCTCGACAAGGTTGGCCATGGGTATTTGGGGACCTTCATCAGCATCTTCCTGGGCATGCGAAGGTTCTCCGCATTCAATCATATTCACCTGATTATGGTTCCTTGGCAGAGGGTTTTTGACTGTATTAGGCCCCTCGGGGCCTTCCAACTTTCCTTGCTCTATCAAGCCTTGGATCATCTTTTTCAGAGTGAAGCAGTTGTCAGTCAGATGTCCGTGGGCTTGATGAAAAGCGCAATACTTTGAGGTATCCACGGGAGCATTCGGATTCCTGGGTTGGAAATTCTCCAAAGGCCGCAGCAAGCCTTCTTTCACCAGTCCCCTAAAGATGTCGTTCAGAGGCATTCCAAAGTTTTCGAGGTTCATGACCCGTGGCCTGGGCTCGGCTGGTTTTCTGGGAGCAAAAGGAGTTGTGTTATTACATTCCTGTCCTGCGTAATTGATCACCTCTTTGCCTTTAGCAGGAGCGGGAGCAGTGTTGGAAGGAGGAGCCCGATATCTGTAAGCAGGTGCAGCAGCCGGCTGTTGATTGTAAGCCTTTTCAAACTTAGCTGCGGAGTTAACCATGGCCCGTAAGTCTGAGTACGGGAAGTGACTGAGGGAGGCTCTCAGATGTGGTTTCAGGCATGACTGAAAGATGTCCAATTGTTCCTCTTCAGAAGGAGGGATGGCCATCTCACTGAGTTTCAGATTCCACCGCTTGTAGAAATCCCCAACATTCTCGTCGGGACGCTGCACTGTTGTCTGCAGATCAACTCTATTTGTTTCCCATTCCAAGTTAGCTTTGTACTTTTCTGTGAAGGCATTAGTAATCTGGTCCCATGTAGCCCTGGCCTCGGGTTTTAAGCGGAAGAACCATTTTAAGGCACTGGATTTCAAAGATAGACTGAAATAGTCAGCCAACTGCTGATTAGTGCACCCTTTGGCCTTCATCGCCAAGGTATACGTGTCCACATGAGTTTTCGGGCATTAAGTACCATCAAAGAGGTCCAGATTCGGCATAACAAATTTGTGAGGCAGGGGAACGATGGAGTCCGGGTCCGTAGGCCGGAAGGCAGACTTCCTAGCGGTCAATTCTGCAATCTGCGCTTTCATTTCCTTATGTTGTTCCATGAACCAGGCCAGATGAGGATCTTGTGGTGGAACCATGGCGTTCAAACCAGTGACTGAGCTAGAGAGAGGAGCTACCACTGGCGGCGGACTGGTGGAGGGAACGGCCGATCCGGGGACGTAGGTGAAAACCTGTCCTTGGCCCAAATTGCCCGGGGGAGCATGAGTAGGAGCCTGGGCGAAGGGATAGAACCTTGCGGCCTACTGTTGATTTTCAACTGGCAAAGTGGGTGGAGGCAGTCCTGATGTAGCTGGGTAGCTTGGATTTCCGGAGTGAGACCCATAAGTAGGCTTAGGGGCGGGCTGTTGTCCCTGATTGTTGAATTGCATGGCCGTCTGGGGCGATGGTGTATAACCAGGGGGGTATTGCGGTCCTGGTGATTCTGATGAAACCGGGATGGAGGTTTAGTAACCCATCGAACCCTGAGTGAGAAATGGATTCGTGAAAACTGTGTTAGGAGCAGCTGAGCTAGCATCGTTCTGAGGAGGGCCTCCTGATTGTGGCCCCGAACCAGACTGTGGCGGCATTCCAAACTGTTGCTGTGAAGGTCCAGACTGATCGGTTCCAAACTGAGGCGGGATCCCAATTAGATGTGGCATTTCGAGGTAACCCCAACCATGAGAAGACATTCTGTACTGATTTTGTCCCCACTGAGGAACTGCGAACTGGCTCGTCCCGTCAGGCTGCATGGATCCAGTGGTCTGTGGTTGGGGAGCTGGCTGACCCATAGATCGAGAAGCATGGGCTCTGGTGGTGGTACCGTATGAAGTTGGTGGTGGCATCCTGGAGTAATCAGGGCGACTGAGAGTGGGATTGGCATCCTCTTCTTCTTCCACGGTGAAGGTGCCATCGGGATTGAGACTGGCGGCCAAACCATGACTTTTGATGGCTTCCATAAGGCTATTCAGCTGTGCTTCCTATCGCAATCTCATCTGTTCGGCTAACTGATTCCACTGCTGTTCTGTCTGAGGAGTCCCGGGAGGCGGAGTGACGTTGTCCCCATCATTACCAGCTGATGCAGACATTCTGAAACCCGGAGTCGGAACAAACGGTGAAGCTGACGATGTGCTTGACTCTTCCCAACTGATCAAACGGTGACCCGGTGCCCGAAACCAAGCTTTGTGAGGAGCTGCAGGGGGAAAGACACGAGGGTTCAGATGTTTGGGAATTGAAGGAGGGTAGGTGTTTGGGCTTTTGGGCTTTTGGGCTCATGCAACATGCAGTTATTTGTTCTAGTTTACTTAAAACATGTTTTATTAACCTAATCGGTTGGAAAAGATTGCTCTTCTTTTTCGCAAACTACTCTGGATCCTGGATCAGTGGGCCCCGTCACTACGTCTATAAGCCCCTCGTATTCCACCTGTATTTCGACTTCCCAGGGTGGACAGCCCCGGGCGAGGGTCCTATAGGGCAAGCGGGTCCCACCGACCGAAAATGAAAACGATCCTAAAGTCTGGCGGGTAATCCAGTCTTAACGAGCATTCGATGTAAATTACGGACAAAGCTGACGTCAAAATCAAGATCATGTCCGAGGGCTCGACAAAAAGTCGGCATGATTCGGACTGATAAACGTCCACGATTGATCTTGACTTGTCGTCAATTAGGCCGTAATTAGGCATGGAATAATCGTTAATCCTTGATGACTCAGTGTCATGCTGGGAGTCAGTGTATAATTTGTGCCAGTCAAAGTCAAGGCGCCAGTCAATATCTGGTCAAAGCCCGTGACGGAAAACCGGCAGGACTTCGACTGATTAGGGTCCCGAAAGATATTGACTTGGTATGCCGACTAAGGCTTGAAAGGAAAGGTCTATACACAGACAGGGCATGACACAGACCAGACTAAAAACCAACCGGGTCTCGGACAAAGTGTGTCACGGACAAGTGCATGATCGACACGAGGCTCCATGGGATGTTTGGGTAGTCCCGTGCTTGCACCGAGAGGCGTAATAAGACCAAATAGGCCGCTACAGGGATTTCCCCGGATTAGGGACGTAGTGTGCAGTGTAAGGCCAAGTGCGCGTAGTGTGCAAGCAGTCTATCTTCTTTTTCTGAGTAAAATAGAAATTTTCGCATGTGTCTTAAAAAGTATGATGCATGCACAAAATGACTCTTTTTTTTATTGAAACCCCCTTTTTTTTTGAATTTCTTTTTTTTTTTGAAATTTTTTTTTTTGAAAATCTTTTTTTTTTGAAAGCAAATGAACACATAAGCACACAAGCACATAATTCAAAATTCAAGGCAACGGGTCCGATAGTCAAAATTTTGACTTTTTCCGAGGCGACCAAAACAACACGAAAATGTGAAAAACCAACACACACACACACACAACAAACGGTTTCAAATGCCGGGACGGAAGATTGACCCACAAAAAGCTTTTCTCTTTTTTTTTTTGAAAAGATAAAACTTAATTCATCCCCAGCGGAGTCGCCACTGTAACGATGTGTGTGCCATTTTTCGAAAGATTGATATTTTTCTTTTCTTTGAAAATCAATCGAAAAACACGGAGTCGCCACACCATTTTTGTTTTAAGGGCCAAAACTTTGAAAAATGCCCGAGATTAGAGATTTGGGTTCGGAGGTCACGTTACACGCCGGGAAGAACGTTAGTGTTCACCCGGAATGCCTCGTAAAACGAGTCTTTCAAGCTTAAAAACCATTTGTGTGTGTGTGTGTGTGTTCCTTTGGCCAAAATAAGTTCAAACTGAGAAAAATAAAAATTGGGAAATCTTTATAAGACCTTAAACAAGTCCCATGATTTTTGGGTTGAGTTTTGGTACTCAAAAGATTTCTTGAAGTTGGAAACCAATTCTGCCAGAATGAAAAAGGTAGTGGACACTTGATTTTAAAACGGATTTAAGAGCTTTAAAACTTCAAAATCTGGGGAAAGTCCGAGAATGAAAGTTGTTCAAAACACCTTAAATAAGGTTTAATTTAAAGAACTTTTCCATTTGGAGATGATTTGGTGGACCAAAACCTTCTGGAAATCTCAGATATGAAATCTGGATTTCCAGAGACTGATGAACTGACCTTTAAAAGATAATTTGAAAAAGGGAGTTTTACTCACGAAAAAAATAAAGTAAAAATATGTATGGAAAGGTCTGAATGTTTTATACAAAAAGTATTTTGTAGTAAACACCAAATTACAAGTTTCTCTATGTCCAAAAAATTAGACCATGGACAGAGGTCTTAGAGAAAGGCTACTGGACAGCAACTTTCCCTTGAAGAAAAACATGATTTTAAAGGGGGTTTGACATCCATGCTTGTCCCCATCTCCTTAGGCTTTGATTAGTAGTCACTAGACATTTTAGTGGTGATCTACTATATCAAGCCATCCTTAGGGTACATTAGGACTTTAAGCATTTCATTTGCTTGGGAAGGGGAGTTTTATCCTTTAAAACAAAGATTTTTGTTGTGAAAATGGTTTTTAGGGTTTTTCAAAATAGGTTTGTAAGAAGTAAAAACAATTTTGAAAGAAATTTTGATCCTTGTAGAGGATCATCCATGGAGATGAACTTCCATGGTGATCCTCTTGGATCTAGGGCAAGAGGTGAACAAGTTACATCTTCAAAGTATGAGATGCATGCATGGATGAGAGATTTAGGGTAGGGAGAAGGAGGTTATACCTATCTTCTTTTGTGTTTTGTGTTTGAAGCTTTGATTTTTGAGAGTGAGTGGGTGAGATTTGGGAAAATAATCAAGAGAAAAAGGTGACAATTCAAGGGAATTCTCACTGTTTTCTCTAGTATTTTCGCCAAGGATTTGCTGTGAGTTCTTGTTCTTTTCTTTCATTTCTGAGACTGAAGGGCTTAATTTATAGGCCTCTGAAAATTCCCTTTTCATCCGCGCGGATCATTGTGGCAGCGTGCACTGTTCATTAATTGCAGCTGCAGGTTTTGGACACAAGGAATATTTTCAAAATATTCAAACTGGTTGCTGTTTTTCAGCTTGCCAATTCGGGTTTTTTCAATTTCTTTTCTTTTTTAAGATTCTTTTCTTGGTTTAACCTTAAATGGCTATCCCTAATCTACCCTTACTTTGTTAGAAAGGTTAGGAATTGTTAGAAATGTTAGGAATGTTAGGGCTTTCGTTAATTTTCTAACGAAAATACTAACGACTCAAATTGGAGCACTTACAAGGAGTTAGAGGAGATGTTCTCCAAGGTTAGCATTAATCGCCCTTCGCTTAATATTATTAAAATATTCCTTCCTATGCCAAAAATTTCAAGGAAATAAATTCTAAAAAACATAGGTATGAAAATAATGACATGTTGATCATGGGAGAAAGTGTGAGTGCCATAGTGCGACAAGAACTTTCTCCTAAACAAAATGACCCCGGAAGCTTCACAATTTATATTACTATGGAGGATTCTAGTGAGGTGAAGGTGATATCAGACATTGATGCTAGAATAAATGTATTACCATACTCCACATACTTGAAATGGGTTTGTCTGAATTAAAGCCTACCACAATGACCCTCCATTTAGAGGACCATTCTATTAGGAGACCAGTGGGCATTGTGGAGAACGTGTTAGTACAAGTGGGAACCTTGATTGTCCCCGTTGACTTTGTGGTGTTGGATATGGTTAATGGGGGGAGTATGTGTACAGAGCCTCCTATTTTTCTAGGACGTCCATTCATGGCTACAATAAATACCATAATAAATGTGGGGAATGGGAAATTGTCTATGATGGTAACGGATGACAGGATTGAAATCCCGGTCGATGGGAGAATGAAATACCCCATGGATGATGAGGGGGAAGCTTGTGAGTTCTTAGATGACATGGAGGAGAGTGAGTGTGCTCAGTTAGATAGGAGTGACGGTAAGAATTCTAGGAATAAAGCGAATGTCAATGATATGGCTAGTAACACCAAAGCCGACGAACACTCTTTGAGTGACGGATCATATCACCCCATAGATCGATTCCATAAGAAGTCGAAGTCAAAATTACAATCATTCTTTCCTCTAAAAGATGAAAGTAGTGATTCATGTGCTCAAATTGAGGAATGTTATTTTCTTGATATTACAGATTCTTTAATTGCTAATATTGATAATTAAGATAGCTCCTCTGAAATTTTTGAGAAAGATGAGGTGCTTGATATTTGTGAGACCAAGGCACCAAATAAGTTTGGTGGAGAGTCCCCCATGAAAAATAAAAAGAAGAAAAATGCCAAGAAAAAGGCTACAAAATCCATTGGGTTCCATCCGAGCTAATAAATAATGGTACTTGCATGTGAAAAGTTGTGGGTGTTTATATCCGCGATAGAATAAGGTGGGCCAAGGGGAGAAAAGGTAAAGCCAAAGTGAATATGACCAGAACGGTATAAACCGAGGAAAATGAACGTGGGCTAGGCCAGGCAAGTCCTAATAGATTGGGCCCAAAATATAAATCCATAGAAGTCTCAATTACGACAAAGGGAGTGGGCCTTCCCTACCTTTCCTCGTCATGCCTCCTCGTCATTTTCCACTACGTCGACCTAGGCATATCAGAGCGAATAATGACCAAGGCCCAACAAGACTACATGTCGACGAGGCACACATCTCATATGCCGAGCAAGGCATCCAGCAAGGCCTCATTTGAAGACAAGGAGCCCTCCTCGGTCTGCATATACTACAAGTAAATGGGCTTCCACATCTTTACGATTCTCTTCCTTGGATCATTTTAGGCCGACCAGGCCATGTACGACGAGTAGGATGCCTCAAAGGCGCACATGAATATTGTTATTATCCAATCCTACTCAAATAAGTACTGTGAATAGTTATAATCCCCCTAGGATTATAACCTTATCTCACATGCATTTCTATCCAACATGAATTCTACAATGCTATGCCTATATAAGAAGAAATCCCGGTAGCTAATTTGGTAATAGGGCGACAGTTAGAGTTCAAGTGAATGGTCGTTGTTGTGTGGCTTCGACTCCCCAAATATGTAAAAAATGTCGTCTTATAGAATAAAAGAGTTGGGCTGGCCAGAATCTATCAAAGAAGCCTTCTTCCTTCCACTTCACCTCTCGCATTCGGGCCCCCACCTTGTGCATCCGACATATAGTCCTCTTTGCTGAGAATAGTGTGAAATTGATGACTTATGATCCCCATTTCAGGTCTGATTGGGCAGCCTCCCAGGATAACAAGTAAGCATCGGAAAGCTAACAATAGAGATAAAGTGAGTGCGATAGCAAACTATATGATTTTTTCCTTTGTTGGGCAGCTTTCCCGGGTGTAAAGATAGAATAGAAAGATAAGAGAGTGGGTGCAAAGATAGGCTCACATACATGAAAGAGTATACACAGGTCGTAAAGGGCTCATGAATGGGCATATAAAGAAAGGCTTTTCTTGAGCAACACATCAACATATATCGTCATGTTCTCAATAGAAGGAAAAGGCTATTTGGCTGTCTCAACTCATGTTAAAAGTCTCCCGAATTGGCCTATCACGACAACGAAGACTGTCTTTAAACACACCAACATTGGCATTAGCCTATCACAGCAACTAAGGCTTAATTCTGACATTTCGGACTCGTATAGTGGCTCAGAAATAAGGGGCCTTTTTAGGCTCTTAACCAACCTTAATGTGTTCAAATAGGCTCCCATGGAAAGCGAGATTGAAGACCTTTATTCTTCATTTCACGGGAATGCCTCACGAACCATAGCATTTGCCCATTCAAGAGCTCTTAATTGGCCCAGATTCCAATTCATCTTTGAGAGAGGGGAAAGCCCGCCATGAGTCTTCCCCACCAGCATGGTCAAAGGAGTAAACCTACAGGGAAGCAGGCTTATCTACCATAGGAATCTTGAAGAGGATGCTGGAAGTCAGAAATTAGACTCTATTCTCATCTAACTCTTGTCTATTTCATTTTTCTGACTTGTACTGGGAACCTACCTATCTCTCTTGTCAAGTGCAGCTATTTATCTACATAGAGCTTTTTTGATCTTACATATTCTCAACTGGACAGGGGCAGAGAATGAATCTTGAGTTAGAGCAGACAGGCGGGAATTCCTTGAGAATGAGCATCCCGGATTGGCTAGCCGTGAAAATGATGTTCGATGGGTCTCTTCTTTAGAGAGGAAATCTGAAGATAGTCATGAAATTCGATCTGTAAGATAGCCAGGCTGGCTTCCTATTAGTATGTAGAAAGACTCTCTTCCATAGGGGAATCCGAAGATAGTCATGAAATTCAATCTGTAAGATAGCTTTCCAAGGAACTCTATTTAATAAAAAAAAATTCTATCTCCCATTGGCATATCGGAATTTAAGTTATTGCCCATTAATGCTCCACTGTCTTTCTCGATCATAGGTATTGTGGAAAAGGCAGATGGAATGAGCATCGCCATATTTATAAGTGGATTCAAAGGTGAGCTCAAATGCATAAATGAATTAGTAATGAAAAGAGAAGATGAAGATCGGATATCAAGATCAGAAGGAAGGGACATCATATGTTGATTGTACTCCCACCATTATTGGCGTAACCCTCTATCGAAATTATTCTATTTGTCTTCTGTGTACCGACCCCTTGGTCATGTGAGGGCTCGGTTTCCTTCCAAGAGCTAGTGTGCTTAGAAAGGTTGTAAGCCCGGGTACTGTGTGCTACCTATAAGGTTATTCACTATATGATGTACTTCCCTTTAAGTTAGAGCAGAGAGGAGCTTTCTAATCTTCATCTAGGAAAAAAAGTGGATAGCGAACATAGCATAGAAAGTTATCAATGTGATTTCCACTCGAGGAGGTCGATTGAATCTCCATTTTATTCTTCCACACATAGAAGGAAAAGTGAATTTAGCCTTTTCAGTACATAAGAGAGATAGAAATCTCAAATCGTGATACTCGCCCTAATCCTACAAACCTATCCTGCCCATATTATTAGTGGTATAATCCCGAGGGACTGTCTATACAGGTCTTAAAGCGCACCTTAATGGCCTGGGTGTCTTTTAGATATAATAGGCTTCCCTTGTTTAGTATCTGTCTTGCAGTGACCAACGAGGTGTTCAAACGTTGATTTCTATTTACTGAACTTAGACTCAGAGAGTACGCCCAGCCTATAGAAAAGGCAAAGAGAATAATTTTCACTTGGATACCGCGACAGTCTTTCAAAAGAAGAAAACGCTTCACTTGGATGCCCCCTTGGATGCCAGATTTCACTCTTTACCGGGAATCCCACTTTAGCCAACCTCGACTTTCTATATAGAATTTAAGAATTGGAGGAAACAAAGAATTACTACTCGCTGAATACCAAGAGTCAACAAGTGTTCTTCGCTGAGCTCGGTGGTTCGTAGCCTTCATGGCCTTCCCAGCTCTTCTTCCCGAATGTCACTTCCTAAACAGGTTGCCTGGCCCCATCCCACTACCACCAGGATATCGAGATCGAAAGTCACAAGTTGAATTCTCGAAAATGCACTCGAAAATACAGAGGTAAATAAGTGAGATTTCAGATCCAACTACGGAGATTGACTGGGAAACATAAGCTTCGACTTCAAACAACAACACACACAGATCCTCCTCTACTTATATATATATATATATATATATATATATATATATATATATATATATATATATATATATATATATATATATATATATATATATATATATATATATATATATATATATATATATATATATATAATTTCCTCATCTAAGGAAATCACTCCTAAATCGAAAGGAAAAGTCCAATCTTTCAGAGCTGATTTCCTATTTCCCGCCGAAGGTCCCAGCCTTTTACGCATAGATGTCTGATCTTCTTCCGGTCCAATCGTAGAGGCATATGTTTTTGACACACCAACACCTCTGTAATAGTATGTTCTGACCTGCCTTTCAAGGCCCGAGTCTCAGGATCTTACTGTGAGATTCCATGCCTTTCTTCACTCTCTTTAGAGGATGATTTCGAGATCTCAAGCTAGAACTACACTTCGCATCGGGACTGATCTTCGTATTGACCTCTCTTGATGGGTTCCTATCCTTTCTTGAATATCGCTACTTCCTTCCTTTACCCATACACAAGTCAAGTAATCTTTCTGATATGAATTATGATTCACGTTTGAATGGCACTTAGAACTCTATTTGTATCCATAAATGACCTATTTCAGTCCATCAAGGGTATTCCAACTATTGATATTGATTTAAGGATTTCTTAGAGATATATGCGGGGATATACTACCCATGAATACTTCATTCATTTGAGAGAAGATCTGAGATAACGCATTCCTTAGAACTCTATCTTAGACCGCCATTGAGATTCATTCCTTATGCCTTAGCTGGCACTGGCTTAACTATTTATGCTATCGAACGTAGTTCTTTCTTTCCTTTTAGCTTAGACTCATTTACCGGTTCCGGCCCAGAATAGTTAAATATATTTTAATTGACCAAGCCTGAATGGGCTGCTCCTGCTCTTAGTCCCCAGGGAAAATACGGTTACAAAGAGATGCTGCTTCACCTGGGTTGGGCTCCTAGCTCGTGGGTACCGCTCATTTCATTGTTGGAAGTTTATATTCTTTAGATTCCATGGTTATTAGTTGTTTTGGAGACTCCACCAGTTAGAGTAGCCATTCCTTAATTAATAGTAGTTGGCAAGGTCTCTTTTGTTTTGTCCCTCGGTGGGATCATCCTTGCCGGTTTTTACTTAGCCATTCCTGGGAGTCGTAACGAGACCGCAGAGGAAGTCACGAGACCCGCCCTCCGGGATAGAAGAAATCCTAAGTGGCTTCTTATGGCTTTGGGGTATCTGAACCCAGTTGTTTAATTCCTTTTCATAATAGTATGCCTCTATCAATAAAGATTCCTGTTGTTTGAATAAGCTATTAAGGTGCCGAGGACAGACGTAGATGCCCAGAAGGAGTTGTGAGGGAGAACTCCGATTGTTGACGATTTTCAACAGACGAGATCAGATCGTAGAATAGAGAAGGATTTTCTTCCGCTACTGAATCAGAAGTAGCTGCTTAGGTTTCATATAGTTGAATAGGAAAAAGAATCCGCAATTAGTGCACATGAAAAAAAGAGGTTCTGCCCGTGAATCAGATCTGGGCTGTTCGGGAGAGTTGTTGCAAGAGGTAGTGAAACTAGTCGAAAGTTGAAGCGGTTGGCAAGGTCCCAAAGAAGCATTTTACGATTCTCCGATCTATGTCATATTCCAAATTCACCGACATTAACCTCCGAAGACATGATCCATAGTAAAGAAGTAGACATGGTACGAATGGGATTGAGAAGGAGCTCTTCCCTTTGTAGGGTGCATGCATTGAACGCCATGTTGGCTCTTTCATCTGCGCTGGGGAAGGAAAGCAAGGAACTGATACGCAAAACTGACTGGCAAGCAAAGCACAACGTCCGATCTTGCTTCAATAGGCTTTCTTTCTCTATGTCGGCCTGTCGAGTTCCCTATCTTTTAAGTAAGTCAAAGCAGTTCAAGCCAAAATGCTACACTCCTTAGTCTGGGATTGATCCCACTAGCCTTAGTTCTTTTCTATATATTATATTCTTCCTCAACTGACGCACTAGAAGGAAAGACTCCATGGGTTAAGGCATGCTTATTTGCTTGTTGTCTTACTTGCCTGGGCATTCTTGATTCTAGAACCGATAGCACGTGTGTGGTATAACAGAGTATACTAGGGGGTACGAGGCTTTAGCTGCTTTAACTTACTTTATGAGATTCTTCTTCTGTATCAACTCTGGATTACTAACTACTGGAAAGAGGGTTTTTTCTTGGGGCACCCTGTCTCTAAAAGGGTCTAGAGGTTGACTGGGCCAAGACTTCTGTGATTGAGTAGCTTTCCCCACCTACTTATCGTTCCTTTTCATGTCCTCTCGGCATAACCGGTCTTCGCTTTTCCTGTTCACGACTTCGACCTTCTTTTATCTTGCTAACATCTGAACTTGAAATGAAAGAAAGCAAGGAGAGCCAACAATGGTTAGAAAGCGCTAGCGGTCTGACTTAGCTTAGGTGTCGTGCCCCATTATATTAAAATAAAAGTACCAAGCTGGAGATCCAATTAAAGGGCAGGCTTTTGGTCTTCGGCTACCAATCCATTCCACTCATAAACAGATAGATCAGTAGTTGAGGAATGTATGCTTGATTTCTTGCTTTACTGCTTTAGTGTCTTGCTTGCTAGCTCTTCAATTTCGTATAGTGAAGGTTGCTAGTTACTAATGTAGGCATTCTTTTATTTTACAATCCGACGGAAGTTGATAGGACTGTGTTGACTGAAGCTTGAGGTTCCTAGAGCTCTTTGCAATTGAATCAGAACTAGAATCCCCTTGCTTATCCGGGTCCGAGGGTTCAAATGCAAGAGCAGGAGCTGCTCTCTTTGCGGTGAATCTAATAGTTACGATATCCCCGCACAGATGTTCTCGAATGCGCCGTTCTCTTTGTTAGAAAGACCTCTTGCTGCTTGAAAAGGAACTCATGACATAAATTGACACTATTCAATGTCTCGAGTAGGCCAATTGCCTTTCTTACCTTTGCTGGTGCTTGAGTTAGATTAGATGAGGATTGAGGATTAGCAATGATTCTCCAGCAATTTTTAGGTTTTACCTGGCAAGTCTAACTAGATCTTTATCTCTTTCTTGCTTTCATTCTTTTTAGCAACTCGCCAGTCTCGAACTGGCAGGGCTCTTATCAAGCCTATTTTTCTGACAATAGAGTTGCTTTTGGTACGCAGTTCGAGAGGCTTAAATTTCACCCTTCCTACATATGCGGGCAGACCGCTTAAAGGAATCCTCTATTCGGACTCCCCCAAGCCCTATAAGTAAGGTGGGGCGCGGAGACCAAGGTTCAGTTCCTATTGAGTCAAATGTTGGATTCGTTTCATATCATCGATGTATATCAAATTGATAGAGTTCATGTACAGCCGATTCTGTAATAGCGGCTATGAGTACTCAAGCTGCGGTAATGACTCCATCAACAGTCAAAGAAGAAGAAGCCTCAGGCCGAGCTTTGACTATGACTACGAGCTGTTGGGATCACATTCGAGGAGGTCAAGTCGGGTTGAATAGATGAGTGTCACAGCTAAGTCCGGGTCTTGTCATACCAACATCGGGAAATCCGACAGCAACTTCCTTTTGTATGCAATTCGAAGATCGACGCTCGGGTGAAGACAATGAGTGGCTTAATGCTCTAAAGGCGGGGACAAAGCCATATCTTTCAATCTGACAGAAGAACTTCTTCTTGGAGCAAAATTCCCTCAAAAGGGATGGTTTCATTGAGTGCCTTACTGGAAAGCAAGGATCTAAAGGAAGGGCTGCTCAGAAAGGGGTCTCCTTCCCCCTGCGTTCAAGATGTCCCTTTCTGCTACTACAAAATAATACCTTTCGAACGTTGCCACCGATCAATCCACCCCTGTAGAAAGTTGGTATTCAAGAGACGGAAACTATGTCAAGAAAAGAAGGCGGAACTAGGAATAAGAACAGGGACCCACGTCGAGCCATCCTGACGGACGAGCAGCATCAATTTCATCGGTAGACACAAATTCGAAGACAGAGACGAGCTAACATGTAAATTAGTGGAATGGAAAAGGATGGTAGCCCACCCAGGATAGCACATAGAGTAAGGTTGGCTCTATGCGAGAAAGGAAAACCGCATGGACACGACTCCTTTTGGATAGATCGTCAAGCAATTTACCCATATAGTTCTTATCGCGAGGGTGAAATACAATCCATTACATCTGGATTGAAACTTGAGAACCTCGAGAACCAAAGATATAAACTGAAAGATAGAAGCTATCTAACAATTTGAATATGAATGGAACAGCCTTCAGAGAAAAGAGACATGGACAATGTATCCTGAATTGTATGGAAATATCTTCCTCTTTCGATTGGCAAAGAAGCAATAATAGTAAAGCGATAAAAGAAGCAACTCCTTGAGCGGCTCTATCAAGGAGCAGAGGCAAGGGCAGCCCCAGAGGAATTCCCTAGAACAACATCAAAAATGAGAATTGACGAAGACTGTGCCGCTCTCAGACTGACTTCCGTTCCGTTCTTCGTTGCTCGACTTGTCCCTTTTCTTGCTAATGTCATCATTTGTATTCTTTGATTCTTTAGAACCACTTCTAGCACATCATAATGTCTGGGGACGCAGCTCTTGTAGTGACTCTAGACTATCTTTCAAGATGATTCAGAACTACTTGATCAGACTCCAACTACTAGGAAGATAATCGAAAGAACGAGAGCAAGAATCTAGACAAAATGAGAACATAAGAATGGACTATTGCGCTACCCAACATCCAAGAATTCTTCCAGAATAGAAAGCTCTCACAGAACCAAGAATATGGGGAAGTTGTTGACGGTCTTGACCCTCAGAGTGCTAGGTTTTACAGGTATGTTCTTCATAACATGACATCATATTAGAAAATCAGATGTCATCGCTGCTATACAGGACTTCTTCAAGGGAGGGAATCTGCCCCTGATCTACGACCAGCCTCTCATTTTTTCTCATTCCAAAGGTAAACAATGCGTTGTCATTTGCCAATCTCAGACCTATTAGTCTATGTTGTTTTACCCATAAAATGTTCTCTTTGTCCAATCGGTTGGCCCAGTTCCTTCCCTATCTTATATCAGAAGAGCAGTCTGGTTTTGTTTCAGGGCATAGCATCCATGAAAATATTAACTTGGCTCATGAGCTAGTTGCAGATATTGATAAGAAATCTTTTTGTGCAAATGTGAAATTTAAGGTTGCCAAACTAACCCCAAGGCCTATGATAGGCTTGATTGGTCCTTCCTTTTTAAAGGAAACCAGAAGGCTTCTCTTCATCGCTACACGACTTAGCCAACCTCCTATATGTATATGTTGACCAGACCGCTTTATTTTAGATATCGTCCTTGTCCTTTCTTTTCACACGCCTGAGCGAGTGTACCTTCCTAAATGGATGAATGTTGCTACTACAAGCAATTTTTCTTGTATAGCTTCTAGCTCGGCTAAACTAGTCCACTAAGGAGTTTCAAATTCAATCAATATATGCATATACCCGGAAGCCTTCCCGAAGAATGGATTAGATGGATCTAAGGATGCCTTTGTTCAACCAGGAGTATACTCTTTCATCTGTCTTAAAGGAAGAGCTTCATCTGCAACTCCTACTCCTACAAAATCTCATAAAGCGGGCAAAGCAGTAGCGCATGCAGAAGGAGCAAAGCATGGCTTTCTATCCTGTACTCAATCTAGCCTGTGTAACCTTTTCCTCTCATACTAAGAGCTTGCTTTCACTAGTCTTTAGGCTTTCCCACGAAGGGAGAAAGGTGCCCCCAATTCACTAGGCTTTGGTACTACTTCTGTACGAGTTTGGGACTGGATGCCACTGGATTCTTTCTTCCATTGGGCGACAGAACGACTCTCTATACTTTGCTCGTCGTGCACTGGATTTGCCTCGCCTCGTGCATATATTCTTCTTTGCTCCTTTCTTCCGCTCGCGAACAGAACTACTGGCTTTTCTTTAATCTCCTGATTGAGACTGCTTTAGTGCACGAACTACCTTCCGGGCTATCCGTTGACTTTGTCCTGCCATGGTGAGAGTGATCTGGGACTGACGGAGTTCTTCAATCCCAGGGCAGGAGATTCAATGACAAAGACATAACCTCAAATCCACACAGAGTGACTTTAAGCAAGATTATCCGAGAGTGAACCTATTCCTAGTGGATAATTCAAAACAATACCATTTCAACCGAATGTTGCACGGTATCCAATACATCCAATTAATTCTTCGATCTTACAGCCTCGCCTTAAAGCTGCCATTCCAAGAGTAGGGAAGCAACTCGGCCTAGTGGCTAAGATCTTATGTTTCAACCATTGGACCTTCACGCGAACAGCTTTGCTTGAAGGATACCACTGATTGCAGCCAATTCCATCCTCTATTTCGACGAAAACGACTACGTTATTACGAAATGAAATTCTATCTTTTCTTTCTCCTCAACCCGGGACTCCCTTCTTTCTACTTCAACAGAGTTAGACGCTCTCTCTTTGCACCTTTCTTCCTATGTTTTGAAAGATACTGGTCTTATCCCTGCGTAGAAAGACTTTCGGACATTGATTAGGACATTGAGTAGAGAAAGCCTTGTTACAGTCCTATAAGGTTAAGTCAGCAACTCATACCGGTCGGAGATCATGGGTATGGTCTCCTCCGCTTGCTTTCCCAAGAAAGAATTCATCTCAGTCGGCGATGCCTCACAGCCTTCCCCAATCAAATCACTCCTTACATGCCATGGTTGAGTCAATTAGCAACTCAGAAGAAGAAAAAGAAGAATTGAATGCAAATCCCAGAAGAAAGTCAAAGAATGAAAGAAGGCCAGTACAGTCTACTTTCATAAAGGGAAGGCGATCTTGAAAGGAAGACTTTTTCGCAGTCCCACTACGCGTAACTAGATGGGAATAGCTCCAAGCCCAGCTTTCGAAGCACGTGCCGCTGGCGCTTTCTTTTCCTTCGTCTGGTGTAATCCGAAGCGTGCGAATCCACGCAAGCCATTGCGAAAGCCTCTGCCTTAGCATAAGAGCAAGAGGTTCCAAGCCCCAGGGTGTTCCGGGAAAACTTAATGAAAGAGAAGCCCCGCAGGGAAGTGCTGCGCTTTTCAGCACCTTTGGCAGACCGATAAGAGTCTCGATTTATTTCAACAGATCTTGGTTCGGGTGCTCTTTCTTCTTCTGAGTGAGTTTATTAGCTAGACCGGCCTTTCTCTGTAGAACATGGATCTCTTCTTTCTACGGCGACGTATGCCTATCTTTAAAGGCCCGCCTATCCCTATCCCTTGTGGATGGGAATCCGGTGTCTGGAAGTGAGACTGCCACCAAAGAATTTCTTTTTGCTTCATGATAAAGGGAGTATGTTAGAAGATGGGTACCGGATATCTTATTCCATATAGTAGGCTCAAATAGCGCTTTGACGGACATAATACACAGGTATACACAAACTGTCCAATTTCATTGCCTCTTTGCCTGGTCTTATATACTTAGTTGTAGGCATTGCCTTATGAAATCCAACTTTGTCGGGTAAGATAGCCCAGCTTGTGCTATGGGGCTGGCACCCTCTTTTAGGTATGTGCCTCAGGAACAAAGACAGCCTATCTTGCTGCTACAAGTCAAAGCCATTCTTGAATTTCATTTCTTTCTCCGCTGACCTAGCCCAGTAATCTATATCTTTTGGAGACAAAGCCCATTCTAGGACAAAGTACCTGAAAGCTTTCTACTCTTTGTTGACCTTTTCCCGGTGCCCCCTCTAAGATGAAAGATCTATGAATGAGTCGTCATTGAGGTCATCAAGGAAAGCGGATTCGTGATGACTATCATAAAAGAGATCCGGATTCGAAGCTGGTCATGCCCTCTTCCTTTGAAAGGAGCGGTGCGTGTGAGCTACCGAACGAACTGTGTTTAGCATTTCAGTCTTGGTTGAAGGTGGAATCTCGAATGATGTTCGGCATGGTGTCAACTGTCTCTGATCTCGCTGTGAGAGCTTCAAAGTGCAATCGGGGCTGATCTCAATGCATTCTAACTAAACGAAATTCCTCTAATAAGAAAACAATCTTTCGTCAAGCAATTCTCATCGAATTCGATATACTCTTTTTTCTTTGTTAGGGAGAACTATTGAAATAATTGAAAGCTTCTCCAATCCCTCCCCTTGACGAGCGCTTATCAAAGCATACTACTAAGCTAACTGAGGCAGCCACCTATACCCAATCTTTAGAGACCGATGCCGATCGATCCCAGACCCAGAGAGAGATAGATCTTCGGCTACCTCTCGCTCATGCAAGAGAAATCGCTCCCGAAGACTTCGACAGCTTCAAGTTCTTCCTTCGACTAAGATCTCATTTCTTACGTCACTACTTCTTGATAACTTTTTCAGCTATATGTGAGAAGAAAGTTTCCATTTCAATCTACCTCTATGAGTGGAAAGAGAGCCATTTGCTTCATTCAAGAATCCCGAATCCCTTGCATACCAGAAATTCTTTGTTCCAACCCGTGATTTTGGCATTCATCAGTACATAAGTACCAATTTCTCCGCTATTATCGTAAGATAACTACTTTTTAATGAGCCTTGATATCACTGCTTCCAACCCGGGTCGACACATTTGGGACCGATTCCACCTTTTTACGGTAAGATGAGGAAAGCTAGATATATGCTTAACACCTTCCCAGAGAACATCGTTGAACGGGTAGATCAGATTGATTGACTATCTTTGTGAGAACGGTAAGATCAGCTTTCCTATGAAATGTGAAATGGGAAGACTTTCTTTCCTATCATCTCGTTTTCACGACCCAGATAACATTTCTCACCTATCTTTATCTTAGTTGAATCTTTCCCATCTCCCCTCGTTTTCAGATTCAATTAGCTAGTGATATGCTTAACACATGCAAGTCTTTCATTCTTTTCGTGGAGCGGCCGGCTGTTGACTGACTGGTCGTAGATTACTTCTCCTTCATAGAGTGGAGTAAGAACCTTTGCTTGATTCTTCGTCTCTCTCTTTGGCGCCTAAATGTCTTGTTTAGACAAGGTTTTGTGCTTTTGACAAAGGCTTTCCTTTGAGGATCGGCTTTTCCACTTTCCCTGCAATTGAATGCTATGCTAACACTTCTGCTCTTATGAGAGTCAGATTGGTTCACTTTATGATTTCAATCGCAACAAAGGCACACACTTAGATCAAAGTCAAAGTGTGCAATTTGCTACTAAACAGAATATCATACAAAGAGCAACTATGGACTGGAAGACCGGACTCTTTTTATGAAATGGAAAACAAAACCCTCAATCTCGAGATTGAGAGGGAAGATGCCGTCGAAGGTTGTTTAATGTAGCACAGATGGTACATTAGAGGAGTGGCCACAGCCGTCTTTCTTCTTTTCAAATGAAATCCAGTAAAGGAAAATTTTCGAAAGTGGTTCAGCTAGCTCCGCTGGTTAGAGCAAAGGTTGTTTTATGTACCTTCTGTCAGTGGTTAAAGAGATAGCCTGCTCATAAACAATACCCATTTTATTGCTTTCTAGCAGCGCCTTTGACTCTTCAGAATCCCAATAAGATAAGTGATTCTCTCCAAAAAGCTTCTTTTGTATGGCATTTTAGGGACATATAACCACACCTTTCAAACCAGATTGACGCTTTCAACGGATCGTTCAGTCAGATGCATGCCTTTCTCAATGCAATGGCGGAATACCCATTTTTTCATCATCTCATTGAAGCTTCCATCAGAGCGGACGCCTTATTATACGAAGCGGAGATCCGAGAAAAAGGGATTTCTTTCCAAGATCAAGACTTGCATTTCAACTCCTATGTATAGTTGATTTGCTCTTGACTCAGTCTTTCTTATCGTAGCGAGGCCAAGCCGCATCGCATAGTTGCGTCTGTCTTCCCTTCGGTCTCTGTTCTGTAGACCCAGCTAGATGTCAAAGTATCACTGCTTTCGTTTTGACTCAACCATTTCTTTCACTCAGGGAGTCAGGGACTTCTACCTATTAGAAAGGATCAAGAGCAGAAGGCAGAGGAAAGAAAGCGTACTGTAGGAGGTGGCTTACATACACCGGTTCTAATAGACTATTATCGTATAGTAGAGTAGAAAAATCCATTCCCTTCATTGAGAGCTTTGTACAGCTTTTTTGCCACGAGAAGCATGCAATTTATGACATTCTAGCAGCTCCAAAAGACCACATGTTAGGCTATTTGGTAAGAACGCCCTTGCTCGGTCCGCTTTGACTTTCTTCTTTCTCGGCAGGAGGGGCCAGCTATTTGGTGTCCCGAGATCTTGTCTTGTGGTTTTTCTGCCAACTCCTCTTCCCAGTCTGACTACGGGGTTGAGTGGTATGTCCCTTCTCAGTTTTCCCATCAGTTTGGGCTTTCTCAACACATCCCACTTCCTCCTTCTCCTAAGGAGAAAAAAACTTTTGACACCCTATTCTCTTTCTTTCATTTCAAGGAGCCTTCCGTCTAGTGAGAAATGGCCTTAGAGCCTATTTTCTATCTGCCCAGACTGGCTCTTCTAGAGTGAGCCCTTTGGATCTTGGTCCATATGGCCTTTTGATTCATTCCACAGGAAGAGGAATAACCAACAAAAAGTCAACCAAATGACTAAGCAACTGATAAATGAAGCCCTTCGACCTTCTCTATTAATTCCTTATCTTTTAATTAGCCTTTCACACACGGAAAGAAGAACCGTCTCAACACTAGAAGCGAGGGAGATGCATATCTCTAGTCTCGGAATGCCATGAATCAAAGAATTCATCATGTATGCAGCGACACTTCCTCTGAGACTCCTGCTTTTCAGGATGAGCTATTATGATCTTCCTTTTTTGGTGGTGTAAAGATCTATGCTGCCAGAGTTGACCCGCCTTGCGGTACTTAAGGAATTACTGTTATGATTTGATGATGGTGATTTAGATCACTGGCTTAGTTGCAATGGTGAGTTCATTATTTCTGCTTTGCTTTGATGGCTTGGACTGTAGATCATGACTAGTCGAAGAGAAGCAAGATGAAGGTTACATATGAGATTCAAAAATGGATGATACCACTAGAAATACAAATATGCTCCAACCACACTTCGGACCAGAGACAAAACCACACTACAAAGTGTAAAAACAAAGATAAAAAAGAGAAGAAGAAAAACCTCATCCTCTTTTCCCAGAAGCACGACTTCTCCGGGGGACTCCTTCTTAGATAGATATTAAGTAAGGGGATATTCTAATGAATAGTGCTCTATCTAGGCATGTTAGCTCCATTTTTGGAAAGAAGATTCGTTTTCACGCTTTTACTTTCCCCGGGGTAATAAAGAGAGTATCCGCACCTGTTATTGCAGTAGTCGTCCCTTCCAGCGAGTGCTATTTCCCCAGATCCAGTTACAATTTGAGTTGCTTTTGGAGATAGGATTCCTTTTGCATTCTACTTCAATAGCTAAGGCCCTTTCTAAGCCTGTGCTAAGGTAAGCCTATCGAATTGCTGTCTTAAGGTAAGGCTCTCCAGAAAGTGCCAGTCCTTCTCCATATGAGTCAATAGGGTCCAGATCAGATAGGCCAGCCAATAAGGGAGTAAGAACGGACGATAGAGAATTTATAGATATTTCTTTACCAACCAATAGTTTCTCCTATTTTTTTTTGATTTCCTTGCCTTACTACCGAGATAACGTGCCTAAGTAGCATAACAGTCATAAAAGGGTTAAGAGTAATAGCAGTAATAAGGTTAAGAATGGGCTACTAATATCGGGCCTACCCCCACTGTGAATTAGACCCCTAATATAGAAGTCCTACTTCGCGCCCCCATGGTGATTCCTAGCTGACAGAGGAGGATAAGTCTAAGTATAGGATCAGTTTTAAGGCGGGCAGGCTATAGACTGTGAGAAGGATATTCAGTTTTCTTCTGCGCATAGAATCTAGCCTCAAATAAAGATCTTCTTTCATGTCCTTTTCTTCTTTCAAATCCAATTGATAAGAAAGCAAGTGCCATTAGAAAGCTTTTTAAAGTGCCTCTTTTTTACCTTACGACGGTAACCCCATGTCCTATTTGAAAGTCTTGGCTTGGTCTTTTTTCATGTCTGTTGATGGTGCTTGCTATTGAATGTCTTGATTTCGCATAGCCCTTTCATGCTTCTTTGTAGCATAATTAAGATGTTATGGGATAAATGATCTTTGAAAGGTAAATGAATGCCTGTGGATGCGGCATTAGCTGTCTTAGCACTTTCCCTCTTAGAAGGAGTAATCCGCTAAGGCGAGGCACCTTATTCAAAAGGTAGAGATGAATCTTTCAAATGGCCAGTAGAAGAATGCCCTGTGGGACTTTCGGAATAAAGTAGGGTGTTAGGGAGGGTTGTGTACGAAGATGATGATCTTTAGCATACGATTTTTTCATTGTTAGTACAAATTTGGTCTTTGCAACGAAGGGCTTGTTCTCGACTCGAATGCCCTATCTTGTTTGCAGGAGGAATTGGACAAATTAATGAAGATAGCATGAAGCCGATAGCTGCTTATCTGGATCTGGGCTTTCTTTCTTAAGGCGGGAGGGATTACTTGCTTACGTCCATCAGGACATCTCGTCTAAGTCCAGGAGTTAGTGTATTGGATGCCCGGGCAACTTGAAATTACCCGGATCCGAGAGGCAGCGCAATCGCGCCTCGACATCTGGCATTTTGCTGCATTTTTTGTTGCGTTATGTCGCGTTGGAGGTGTCTCACTGTGTTTTTGCTTGTAGAGTCGCCACGCCATTTTGATTAAGCCCAAAACATTGAGAAAAGGTATCAGTTTAAAAATAAACTATTTTTGTGTGATGAGATTTTTGAGTTCGGAGGTCAGGTTACTCCTGGGGAAGAGAATATTAGAATATTAGAGCTCACCCGAGTCGCCTCGTAAAAATGAGTCTTTCGACACCCCTTCTTTCTTTAAATGTTGTGTGTGTGTGTGCTTTTAAAAATGCATGCGGTATCGGATGTCTACATTGTACACTACGTATTGAAATGTATTGAAATAGTGTGGGAATGAAGCCTTACCAATGTTGGTTCGTGTCTGTCTTCCACTGGGGAATAGTGTTTGAGGATGGAATAGTGTTCCAGGATGGACCGGGATTGCTTCAGGATGTGTCGGTTGTCTGCGGACAGAGCTTCGGCGTGCCTCGGGATTGTCAAGTGTGTACTCGGGCAGAGTTTCAGCGTGCGTTGGGATTGCAGGGATCGTCGGCTGGATTCGGGCAGAGGTTCAGCGTGCGTCGGGATCGTCGGTTGGGTTCGGGCAGAGTTCCAGCGTGCGTCTGAATTGCCGGTTTGGCTCGAAAAGGACCGGGACGCCTCGGGAAAGACCAGGCAAGGCTTCGGAGTACCACGAGGGACTTCAGAATACCTCGAGAGTGCCTCGGGGCAGCGCGGGAGCATCTCGGGAGCGCTCAGAAGGGCTTCGAAGCACCACAAGGGAGCTCGGAAGGCCCCGAAAGGAACCGAAAGGGACCGGGAGTGCCTCAGAAGGACTTAGAGGGGGAGCCAGAAGGCTTAGGGAGAGAGGAAAAGAGGATGGTGTGTCAAATGAGGGAGGGGGAGCCCTCTATTTATAGTGTGAGAAAAATTGCAAGAAGGTCCGTACGGACCTTCTAGGAAAACCAAAATTTTAGTTTTTCGGGATTTGAGGGAATAATGTGGACTTTAAGAGGATTTTTGTAATAATTATGTCTGGATACAAAGAGGTCCGTATGGACCTTTTAGCATGAAAAGAGGTTCGTACGGACCTTCCATGCTTTTGTAATTGTGATGGCAAGCTAGTTCTCGTCGAGAGCTTTCCAACCATATATGACACGTCTCAATCGGAGTTCGTATGAAGGAGTTATGACCTCCGGAAGTTTACCCTTGGTTTTGTCTTATGCTTGGATAGAGAGCGATCCAGATTGGGGTACTTACAGAAGCCCCTCGGCGACGTCACTTATGAAAAAAGTGGGGTCGTCGATAAGACTAGGGTCCTGATCTGGATCGCTTGCTAGGAGAGGATGTGACCGCGTAGGCTAGTTTGTGAGGACGTGGCGGTGTCCTTTTGTGTGACCGTTTAGGTCAGTTGGTTGGACCCTGTGATAGGATTCCTACGTATCCCTAAGCAGGAATCAAGCATGATCGTAGTTTGGGTGTAGGGTGAGTGTTGTAGTGCACGAGGACGTGTGATATCCTCTGATTGAGACTCTGTGCGTGGACGTGGTGGTATCCTGTGGGTGACCGTTTAGGTCGGTTGATTGGACCCTGTGATAGGATTCCTACGTATCCCTAGCGCGAATCAAGCCTGATCGTAGTTCGGAGTCGTGACTGTTTGAAGGGGTCTACTTGATTATGACTGTTTGAAGGGGTCTACCTAATTGTGACTGTTTGAAGGGGTCTACCTAATTGTGACTGTTTGAAGGGGTCTACCTAATTGTGACTGTTTGAAGGGGTCTACCTAATTATGAAAATGTTTTAGGACATTTATGCGGTCTTCCGGACCGGGTAGTTTAAAGCCTTTTGGGCTACGAATGATGATTTAGGAGGTTTATATGGTCTTTCGGACCGAGTGATTTAAAGCCTTCCGGGCTGCGAATAATGCTGGTGATGGTGAAATTGTGAGTGTGGAGGCGTTTGTGCCTTAGGATGTGTGTTCGTAGGCGTTTGTGCCTTGGAGTTTTTTTGTGGAGGCGTTTGTACCTTGGGATTCATGTTTCGGGGGCATTTGTGCCTTGGGGTTTGGGCTTATGATGACGGCCGGTGCTGGGGATATGTATTTCCGTACGGTCTTACTTTGATGGCCGGAAAAGGCGAGGAGCATCTAAGTTGATTTTCTTTGAAGGTGTCTATACCCTAAGTGAGACTGTTTGGGGGGGGTGTTTACCCCTGTGTTGACACCTAGTTTAGGAGTATGACCCTAGGTTGAGACTATTCTAAGGCGTCTGGACCTAAGTTGAGTTTGATGGCGCATTTTGTGGATCCTGTATGGAACTTTGTTTGTGGGAATTTTTGGAAAGGCATCATGCCGTGCTGGGATTCTTCTTTTATGTAGCATTTATTACAGCTATGTCTTGCATTTGAAGTTTATTGACATACCTTTACTGTGTTTACCTGCAGGAGGAGGTGCCTGTGACTGAACTTGCTGAAATGATGTGGTCGTGCTGGCATTTTTGAACGAAGTCGCTGAAATGATGAGGACGTAATGGCGCCTTTATCTGAACTTGCGGTGAGGGCGAGGTGGCACCTCTGTCTAAACTTGCGGTGAAGGTGAGGTGGCGCCTCTATCTGAACTTGTGGTGAGGGCGAGGTGGCACCTCTATCTGAACTTGCGGTGAGGGCGAGATGGCGCCTCTATATGAACTTGTGGTGAGGGCGAGATGGCGCCTCTATCTGAACATGCAGTGAGGGCGAGGTGGCACCTCTGTCTGAACTTGCGGTGAGGGCGAGGTGGCACCTCTGTTTGAACTTGTTGTGAGGACGTGGTGCCGCCTCTAGCTGAGATAATGAAAACATGGTGCGGCCTCTGGCTGAGATGATGAGGATGTGGGGCACCTCTGACCGAGTTGTTGAAATGTTGAGGATGTGGGGCGCTTCAGGTGCTGGGCAAGGAGAGGAGGGATGGCTCGTCTTCTCTTTCCTTCTTCGTTCTTACTCCTACGCACTTCTTGGACTATTCGGTCGAGGAAGGTGCTGGGTTCACCGAGGATGATGAGGTGGCTGGCGGAGGCGCCGAGATGCTGGAGTCTTTACCAGGCGGTGGTGCCGATGACTTAGAGTAGGACTCCCCCTTTTTTTGTTCTGTGCACTATCTGCTTTTTCGTTGCAGGCGGGGTGCTATGAGATCTTTCGGTGCCAGTCGTGGGACTGGGAGGATGAGGCCATGTTCGGTTATCCCGCCATGCTGTGCTGGGTTCGTTCTTTGAGGAAGAGGATTTCGATCACTGTTACATATAAGGATGTGCAGCAATACCTGGAGAGGGACAGTCTGGAGAGGTTTCCGCTGTACCCTTGGACTCGGTATGATGAGGATAAGCTGGAGGGAGCCCCCTGGGTGAAATGGCAGCGGAATTTTCTGCGGGGTCTTACTTGTGACTCCATGTTCTTGGGGGAGAGGGTATTCTACAAGCATGGCGCAGGTGTGCCTCCTATGGATCCGAGGGATCCGCCCTTCCATATGATGAGTCCTCTTGATATGGACGTACTGGGTTATGAGAGGTACTGGGCCGTCGTGAGCGCCGAGGAGTTCGTCCTGGAGGGTGAGGAGTATGCGGCCTTTGTTAGGCGGAAGCTAAGGACGCCACCGGTGTTGGCAAGGGAGACGCAGACTGGCTCGTCAAGTCCTCTAGACTTCATGTATGTTCGCGGAGACTCTTTGAGGAGGAGGGTGTCCGTGCCCATCCCAGAGCATGGTCCTGCGGTTCTTTGCGGAGCGCGGCGGCGTTCGCGCCGATGCCTTCGAGGAGGTCTGTGGATACTCTTTCTTTAAGGGCTGAGCCAGGGCTATCGCCTGAGGTGCCGGTTCGGGGGCGGCAGAGCTTTGATGTGGGGACGTCTTCGGGGGCCCAGAGGCCGCAGACCTTTCTTCAGTTCTTTCCTCCGTCGAACGCGCAGGGTGAGGGTTCGTCCTCGCATCCCTTCTTTGATCCTTTCACTGGGTTTGACCCTTCTGAGTACTTTGAGTACCCGCATGAGGAGGGGGTGCCGTATTCTGATGACGAGGATGTGACTGCCGATTTTTCCGAGATGCCGGATTTCTCATTTGTGGAGGATGATGATGACGAGTCGGATTAGGGCTCTTTTGCCTTCCCTCTTTCCATTTTTTATATTTTGTAGAGCAACAGACATTTTGTACCTGTAATAAAACACTTGTATTTGCACAACAAAGTATTTTATTTTAAGCGGTAATGACGTATTTGTGATTCCTGGGATTGACCTAGGAATTGTTGCTAGATTATTATTATTTGTGTGAATGTCGCATGAACTGGGAATGCATTTGTGGTTAGTGGAGGCTGAGGCAGCTTTGGCAGGTTTTTTGAGCAGTTGGGGGCTGAAGCAGCTTTGACAGTTTCATGAGCGGTGGTGGGAGTGATGTCTCCTGGGACGCATTCGCTTTGTGATTGATAGCCACTCTTTTCGGGGTTAGCTACCTCAGGATATGTGACGGTGCTCTGTTGGATGTGGCAGGCTATTGTCGGGCGGGCGAGGTTATCATTCCTTTGGTTCTGGGGAAAACCTTCCACGGTGTAGATCGTCTGGTAATGAGGAACCGATTCATTCGAGGGAAGCCCCTACTTTGCTTTCATTATGTTCGCGAGAGAGGCTTCAAACCATGCCTGAGTCTCCGGTGTCTCTTAGTCCGTGGACGTTTGCTCGGCGACCTCTTATCTTGGACATGGATCAGTCTGCTTGGGAGAGATGGATGGCACATCTTGGTACGCATCAGAACTGTTGGTGGGTTTCCCTTTGGGGGATTGAGACTAGGAGGGCCTGCCAGGAAGGTTCCTATGTTGTCAGAATTCCGGGTTTGTCATGGTCCTCTTTCATCGCTTGTTTCCAGGCAGTTCGGGATGAGGCAGGAGCCTTTGCTGGGCTGGGAAGGCATTGCCACTATAAAGGTAGCCTCCTTCTGGATGACAGATCCAGATGCCTTTCTGTATTTTCTGAGGGTATGGAAGTATTCCGCTTTCCCTCCTGTGGTGCTCCTTCTATGTCGGGAGAGTGTTGTGTTGACCACCGAGTTCCTGGATGAGCAGCATGTCGAGCAGACCCAATTGGTTTTGGGAAGCAGGCGCAAAGCGATTCTGGGGCAAGATTGTTGTTTCAGCTGCGACCTTAGGAGTGCAGAAGCTTGGGTTAACCCTTAAGGTGTCACGGGAGATGCTTTATTTGACTATGATACTAGCATCGACAGACTGGTGGGGAGAGGTCCCCTTTTGCAAATTTGCAGGGAGGAGATTCGGGTCGAGGCACGGGCGAATGAAGCTCTACGAGATACTGGATTGTTTGACTCGATGAGGAGGACTCCTGATCTCGGAATGAGGGAGATAAAAAAAACTCGCTCTTGTGGAATGAAAGAAGACTCGTTGGGGACGAGGGAAGAAAGAAAAGAGTGACGAAGAGCCAAATGCGAGTAGCATGGAATGACCTTCTGAAACACTGAGTATCCATTCATTGTCATTGCAGACACATCAATTGTTAAATGCTTTACGTTGTCTTTTAGCATGTTGTGAGTTTGAGAGTAGACCGTGCTTGAACTCATCAAGAAATGTTTTAACTGTGATGATTTGTGATTTACTTTTAAAGCTTTGTCGAGACGCAAAATCTCTTGCTTGCTTCTTTTCTGAGCCTTGATGGCGTCCAACTTTTGGGATTTTTGTGTATGCTTTAGACCAAACCAATGAAGGCTGCCTACATTCCCCTCGAACTGAGGGGCTCATGTCTGCGTAGTTTGACCCTCTTTTGTGAGAGACACGACTTGTAATGTACACTTGCAAGGGCGTATATATTATTTGAAAAGGTGGGAATGGGTCCCTTTTTGTGTGAATGCCTTATTTGATGTAGGCACAAAAAACATGCTTTTGGGTTTGACTCTTTTGAGAGAGTATGAGCATTGAAAAGCTTGTAAAAGTGTATGGAAGCCCTTGCTGACAGAAAATCAGTGTTTAGCCTATTTTCCTATTTTGTAGAAAAAGAAGACTTGTCGAGACATCTGAAAACTTGATTTGTTCACATTGATCACATGTTTGCTTAAAACCCTTTGTTGATGTTCGGGTTATTCAACAATTAAACCCGATATGCTTTGATTAATCACGAGGAGAAAGTCAACCGGTATCCAGGATCGAGTTGGTCTGGTGTGAAAGAAGGTTTGTGTATAGGAGAGGTCATTGATGAGACCGGGTTTGTGGATTTGTATGTGTTTATGACCGGACCATTTCTGGTTGCCTACGTTCCCCTTAAGACAAGGAGCTCAGGTCGACGTAGTTCGGGGTTGAACTGTGTTTTGCTTTGGGGCCAGGGCATGAATATTCGTGCGGCCTTTGGCGAAAATGCTCGGAAGGTTGAATGATGAGGCACGGGCCTTGAGGTGATTTCTTGACAAGTCGTATTTGATGGTCTTTTCAGTGACTCCCTTGCTTCTTGTTTATCGGCGCTGGGTCCTTGACCTCATTTTTTTGTAGCTTCTGCTTGAGCCCCCCCCCCCTTTTTTTTTGAAAGCTTCCGCTTGAGCTCCTTTTTTTTTTTTTTGAAAGCTTCTGCTTGAGCTCTTTGTTTGTTTTTTTTTTGAAGCGCACGAGGGTAGAGGGCAAGTCCCTGCTTGAACTTTCTTGATGCGCACGAGGGTGAAGGCAAGCCCCTAGGTTGTTGTCCACATGGGGTCGATCTTTTAATGCTGAGTGACCTTTTGTTGTCCTTTGATGTTGCCGCTGTCGTTGACTTGGTCAAGGTGATGGTGGGGACATGATTTGGAAAGTGTATGGCTTGATGGAGTCCTTTGTGTGGGGTATGGTAAGGTGTATGGGGAGCTATCGATTGACTTTCTCACACCAATTAATCAAAGCATTAATCATTTGTGAAATTACTTGTTGAGCAATGCAAGTGATCACACAGAACAAAACCATTTCATTAAATGTAATGTGGGGTGCAAAATAATGTCCCAAGTCTAGCAAGAAAAGAAAGAAAACTTGCGTATGGAAAATTGAAGACTTTAATTACAATGTCCGAGGAGGACTTGATTGAATGAGAAAAATACTAGAAGCTACGAGGTTGACTGTATGATTTTTTTTTGTTTTTTTTTTTTAGAGTGTAGAAGGGGGAGAAGAAGACTCGATATTCTTTGGGCGAAGTATCGACGGAGAATTTTCCGATTTGCGTCTCTGTGGGCTCTTCAGCAGTTCCCAAATTCATTTTGGTTAGAACCTTCTCGGCAGCTTGGGCCCGATTTTCCTCTCGTTTGACAACATGCTTAAAGATTTTTTTAATGTATTGTTCATTTAATGTGTCTGCGTCTTTATCAAGTGAATCATTATTAACTGTTTTGATTAGTTAATTTATCATTTGTTAAAGTGGTAATGAGGGGATACTCAGAAAGGTCGATCTTTTATTCGAAGCATAAGGAAGCGCGATTTTTGTTACAAACGCATAATCTTCAGGCGTAAGGCCGTCAGACGACTCTAGAGACTCAAACTTAAATACGACAGACTCGGGGTCTTTTATTTTCGAAGTTAGACTCTAGGAGACTGGGGGGTTAATCCAAGCTTCTCGACTTATCTCTTCTTGCTGGCTGTAGGTCCGAAAAAGGGTAACCCAGCTCTTCAATGGCATTTTTGGTGGGCTCGAGGGAGTACAGAGGACTCGTCCATGCCGAATGCTACCATGTTCCGACCGTGTTGGGACCTCAGGGGCGTTCCAACTTTCCTTCTTCAATTAGCCCCTGGACCGCGTGTTTTAGTATGACGCAATTGTCGGTGGTGTGGCCGGGGTAGTTGTGAAAAGCGCACCGCTTGCTCATATCCATGTTCGGGTTAGGATTCCTAGGCTGATAATTCTCAAGGGGCTTCAGCATGTTTTGGTTCACCAACGCCTCGAACACTTGGCTTAGAGGCATTCCGAAGTTATCGAAGTGCTGAAAATGCTGCTGTCGGGGATGATTGTTGGCGCTCGATCGTGGCTTCCTTGGACTCCATTCTGGATGTAGTGAACTGTTCCTGCGGCCTCTCTTCCTTTATTTGGAATAGGCATCGGATTTGACGAGGTTGCCTGGTAGCGGTAGGAAGAAGCAGGAGTGGCTGCTGTCTTTTGTAGGCTCAGCGTCTTTTCGAACTTGGTCCCGGCGTTGACCATGGCACGGAGGTCGGGATAGAAGTGGTGGCTGATCAGGGTCCTTAGAGACGGTTTGAGGCATGAATGGAAGATGTCCATCTGCTCTTCTTTGGAAAGCGGATCCATTATCTCGCTTAGTTTCCAGTTCCACCTTTTGTAAAATTCTCCTACGGGCTCGTCATCCTTTTGTTCGGTGGCCTGCAGGTCATGGCGATTGGTTTCCCATTCGAGGTTGGCGCGGTACTTCTCCAGGAAGATTTCGCTGATTTGATCCCAGGTGGAGCGATTTTCCGCTTTCACAGTGAGGAACCATCTCAATGCCGTGGATTTGAGGGAATGCTGGAAGTGATCCGCCATTTGTTGAGGGGTTGCCCCTTTGGCTCTCATACCCAAGACATAGGTATTGATATGGGTTTTTGGGCATTCTATCCCGTCAAACTTTTCCATTTCTGGCATCCTGAATTTCGGAGGAAGCAGGACCACCTTGTTTGGATCAGTGGGCATGAGGGAGTCCTTCCGAGAGCTGGCTAGTTTGCCTTGCATGTCCTTCATCTGTTCGATCAACCAAGCCATGTGGGGATCAGTAGGTTGAGGCGGGTTGCCGTTTTTGGGAATGGAGACTGAAGATGGAGGTGGATTGGCTGATGGGATCGCCATTCGGGAGTCTTGAGGAGGTAGTTGAGTGTATACCATCCCGTATCCCGGATTGTTGTAATTGAGGGCGTGGTTGTCCGGGCCGCTAAGGGTTGTGTTTGGGAATCGGGGAAATGTTTCATTAGCCCCAAGTGGCAGTCCAGCGGGTAGTAGGTTTGAGATGTCAGGGTATCCGCTTGGGATGTCAGTCCCTAGCAGGCATTGGGATTTCAGGTTATGGTTGCGAGGTTCGTATAGAGACAGAGGGTTGAATCCAGGGGGATACTGGCGGAGCAGGCACATATGTGTGCTGTTGATATTAAGCTTGTAGCGCAGGGCCGGGAAACTGACTGTGCTGAGGTGGGCAAGTCGGAGCTGCTTGAGTGATGCCTGAGTGGAGCTTTGAGCGAGAGCTGCTTTGCGTTGCTTGGTTTTCGTAGCTTGGCTGAGGCGGGACCTGCTGATAGCTTTGAGAAACCGGGGGAGCAGGTATTTTGTCGTCTTCTATGAGAACGAAGGTCCCATCAATTTGGGGAACGACGACGATTCCGCGACGGCGCATGATATCTACGATCCAGGCTTGTTGCTCTTCTTGGTGCTTCTTGAGTGCTTCGAAGACTTGCAGCACCTCCTCCATTGTCTGGAGGTTTCTCAGTGGCGGGGTTCCGTTTCCCTCACTGTTATCTGTTGATCCCACCATGGGGGAGTAGCGGACTGTTCGGACCGCTAAACCGGAAGGGCTGTCGAACCTTGTAACCTCGATACTGAAAAGGCGGCTCCCGGGTATTCTCAACCACTCTCGGTTCGCTGGAGGGGGTGACGGGTAAGGTTTAGACATGGAAAGGCCTTTTTGGATAAGGGGGGAAAGCTCATGTGACATGCAGTTTTCATTTTTTTTTCTTATTTATGTTTATTTTTCTTTTGTTGTTTTAATTTACTTAAAACATGTTTTATTAGAATCCTAGGTAAGTTGGAAAAGATTGCTCTTCTTTTTCGCAACTATTCTAGATCCTGGGTCAGTGGAGACCATTTGTGCGGCTATAAGCCCTTCGTTTTTCACCTGTATTTCAACATCCCGGGTTGGACAGCCCCGTGCGAGGGTCCTATAGGACAAGCGGTTTCCACAGGCCTAAAAGAAAAATCGAACCTAAGGACCGAGCCTTTCATGTTCGTTTTAATGCGTCGGCCATGTGAATAGTGAGCCGAGCCGGCACCTGAGTCAAGATCTGGTCGAGAGTTCGGCATGACCTCTCTTTACCTTGCTTGCGCAAGGGATCTGTGACGTTAGGCGTTGGCTGGGTCATATTGTCATGGCTGACGTATTAAAGGCTTGATGACGTGGTGTCATGTGGGCATGGATGTATATCCGGGACAGAACATTGTCTGGGTATAGCTTCGGAAATCAAGATCGGGTCAAGATTTTAGCATGACCTTTCATCGCTTTGCTTGCGCAAGGGATCTTGAGTTCCGAGCTTCGACTCAGAAAATGGCCGGCATGGGATATGTATCCAGGATGTATGACACGGACTGGGTAAAAACCAATCGAGTCTGGACAGATTGTGACGCAAGCGTGCATGGTTGACACTGGCTAGGATGGGATGTTTGGAATGATCCCGTGCGCGTCCAAGAGGCCTAGGAAGACCAAACGGACTTCAACTGAGACCACTCCGGGTTAAGGGTTGTAGTGTGCAGTGTATCCGAGGCAGCAATGCGAGTAGCGTGTGCGGTGTACCGAGGCAGCAGTGCGAGTAGTGTGCGGTCTCTAAAATTCTTTTTCTGAGTAAAACAGAAGTTTTTGAAGAATTTTAAATGTATGTACAAAGATGTATATTGATGCATTGTTTTTTGTACTTTTATTTTTTTGTAAAATAAAAAGTAAAGCACATGCATACACACACAACAGTTAAAGAAAGGGGTAAAATGAAAGTTTGACCCTAATCATTGTTTTAAAAATCTTTTATTTTGTTTAAAAGTTTGTTTTTAAAATAAAATATTCCCCAGCGGAGTCGCCAACTGAAATTACCCGGATCCGAGAGGCAGCGCAATCGCGCCCCGGCATCTGGCATTTCGCTGCATTTTTTGTTGCATTATGTCGCGTTGAAGGTGTCTCGCTGTGTTTTTGCGTGTAGAGTCGCCACGCCATTTTGATTAAGCCCAAAACATTGAGAAAAGGCATCAGTTCAAAAATAAACTATTTTTATGTGATGAGATTTTTGAGTTCGGAGGTCAGGTTACTCCTCGTGAAGAGAATATTAGAATATTAGAGCTCACCCGAGTCGCCTCGTAAAAACGAGTCTCTCGACACCCCTTCTTTCTTTAAATGTTGTGTGTGTGTGTGTGTGCTTTTAAAAATGCATGCGATATCGGATGTCTACATTGTACACTACGTATTGAAATGTATTGAAATAGTGTGGGAAGGAAGCCTTACCAATGTTGGTTCGTGTCTGTCTTCCGCTGGGGAATAGTGTTTGAGGATGGAATAGTGTTCCGGGACGGACCGGGATTGCTTCAGGATGTGCCGGTTGTCTGCGGACAGAGCTTCGGCGTGCCTCGGGATTGTCAAGTGTGTACTCGGGCAGAGTTTCGGCATGCGTTGGGATTGCAGGGATCGTTGGCTGGATTAGGGCAGAGGTTCGACGTGCGTCGGGATCATCGGTTGCGTTCGGGCAGAGTTCCGGCGTGCATCTGAATTGCCGGTTTGGCTCGGAAAGGGCCGGGACACCTCGAGAAAGACCAGGCAAGGCTTCGGAGTACCACGAGGGGCCTCAGAATACCTCGAGAGTGCCTTGGGGCAGTGCGGGAGCATCTTGGGAGCGCTTGGAAGGGCTTCGGAGCACCACAAGGGAGCTCGGAAGGCCCCGAAAGGAACTGAAAGGGACCGGGAGTGCCTCGGAAGGACTTAGAGGGGGAGCCAGAGGGCTTAGGGAGAGAGGAGAAGAGGATGGTGTGTCAAATGAGGGAGGGGGAGCCCTCTATTTATAGTGTGAGAAAAATTGCAAGAAGGTCCTTACGGACCTTCTAGGAAAACCAAAATTTTAGTTTTCCGGGATTTGAGGGAATAATGTGGACTTTAAGAGGATTTTTGTAATAATTATGTCTGGATACAAAGAGGTCCGTACGGACCTTTTAGCATGCAAAGAGGTCCGTACGGACCTTTCATGCTTTTTTAATTGTGATGGCAAGCTAGTTCTCGTCGAGAGCTTTCTAACCATATATGGCACGTCTCAATCGGAGTTCGTATGAAGGAGTTATGACCTCCAGAAGTTTACCCTTGGTTTTGTCGTATGCTTGGATGGAGAGCGATCCAGATTGGGGTACTTACACAACTGCATCTAGTACAGCTGATTTCACACCAACTCCCTTCTAGTCTAGGACTTCTAGCTTTGGAAAGTGAATTAGTCCTGCAACTCCCCTAGCTGCACATGAATAGGCT